>WBMW01004892.1:41343-82634 GCA_013396635.1 Penelope pileata
AAAAAAAAAAAGTAATCAAAGAAGTACAGGTTGTTCACAATTTCGTTTTTTTTTTTCCTTTTCCCCCCTCCCAGTAGCATCAGTCTCTTTATAGTTCCCTGTCGTGCCGCCATGGTTACCTCACGAGATAGCTCTTCAACTTTTGTGTTTCTTTGTGTGTTTGATAACAGTTTGTGATGCATGGTAGTACTGCCGGTGTCTTTTGTGTTTAATCCAGTGTGATTCCCTATTTGTGCGTGTGTTTCAAAAGCTTTCCAATAGCAGACAGAATTCAAAAGCTGACAATAGCAGACAGAATTTTAGACATGTTTGGAAGACAAGTCATCATCTCTCTAGTGTTCTGTATGTTGCTATGTGCAGAGGCACTAACCTTGCTTTAACCAAACACAAAAAGGTGTATCTCTTATTTTTGCATTTTTCAGGTTCATGTGGTAGGTGTAGAACAACGCTTGTTCTAATTGAACTTCTTGTTAATAACTCTCTAATAACTACTCTCTTGTTTCTTACAGAATTGGTGAAAGGAAAGACTGTTTTTTGTGAAATATTAGTCACGTGTTTGAGATCTGAGTCAGTAAACCCAGCCAAAAGCTAATGTCGTCAGAAACACCGACAGAAAACACGATGTTGCCTGATGTTCCTGACGTGGAAGGAGAGGTGCAGTCAAGTGACAGCTGTGTGGAGAGAAAGGAAGGCACAGACAAAGTAGAATGTCTTGAGCCCATGTCCAAGAGGCAAAGGAAAAAACTGCTGAAGCAGAAACAGTGGGAAGAGCAGAAGGATCTACGTAGGTATGGTTTGCAAAATGGGTATCTTAGAATCATGTGTGGTAGTTGGTTGTAATAGTCGTAACATGTCAGCAGAATCTGTGCACAAATTGCTTTAGCAAGTCAGGGCTGTTGAACCAGTTTTCTCCCACATCAGGTTTAAAGCAGTAGTCACAGGCTGTTCCATCTGAGTATGAAGAAGCTGTACAGGTAAGCATACTCTCTTCACACTAGAAATGTTCCTCAGCTTGAAAAGTATACCTGGAGGGCTTCAAACCTGCGTGTTGCTGGATCCTCGGAAAGGAGGAATCACAAGAATGGGCTGTGCCTTTCCTTGTTGCTGGCAGACCTGGCAAGTCTTGCAAAACACTGATATAATTTTTTCTTTTTTTTTTCTTTTTTCCTTTTGATACACAAAATGCTTTGCCATAAATTCCATAGGTTTATCTGTGAAAATGATTTTGGGTGATGGTGAGCTTCTATGTTGTCCTGTTGCTGAGAGGAAGCATATCAGGTCAGGAGACCTGACTCAGAGCACCTTTACGCCCATGAGACTCTCACTATTGGCTTCATTTGAACTGTCACAGATGTCTGTCTTTGTACATATATCCAGAACTTCACAAGCAAAGTTGGGATATCAGTTTCATGGTGCTGTTAGCATAGCACAAATGCGAGCAATGGAGAGAAGTTAAACTACTGCAGTTATGGGCCAGCCACCTTCATCATAGAACTGTGCATTTATGCGCATAGTGTGCACCTCAGCAGATCTGGCAGCATTTTGGTTTTTTTTTTAAGACTTGTTTGTTTGTTTATTTGTGTAGGCAGAAACGAAAAGAAAAACGCCAGAAGAGAAAATTAGAACGTCAGTCAAAATCAGAAACCAATAACGAAGGGAATGACCGAAAGCGTATGCGAAGGGAAGTTGTTCCCAGTACACTTCGCCTCATTGTGGACTGCAGCTTTGATGACTTGATGGTGCTAAAGGTAAAAGAAATTTACCCACCAAATACAAATGTTGAAAAGTTCTCCGCTGGCAGTGTTGATGCAAAGTCAGAGCAGACAGCAAAGGATAGCTAGCATGTTTCAGATTTGTGATGACTCCTAAACCTGCTCACATCAGTTGCAGAGGTGGAATGTACCTTTATGTAAGCTTGCTAAAGATTCCGGTCACCTTCATGGAGATGTGGTCGGTTGGTTCGATTCCAAAAAAGATGAATATAGAAACAGAATGTGCATTGTGATCACCATGAAGGTATATGCAATTCTGCCTCAAAATGATTTTGCTAGAGGGGCTGCAAATGCCACATCCGATTGCCTTCTCTTTAGCAATGGACCTGAGGCTCCCAACATTTTAGTGAAAATACACTTCTGTAGAAGATGCACATTTCGATGTCAGCAGAATCCCTTCCCTTTAATCTCAGGATCTGATGTCCACTCTCTTTGAGTAGTCATTTTTGCCAGTTAAAAGCCTCCTTTTTCTCTCTTTAGCTTCTGACTGGCTCATGGTAAAGCATTTTGTGGTGGTCTGTCTGAAGGACTATGTAAAAACAAATTGTGTTGTATGCAGGATGTTAAGAAGCTTCACAAGCAAATTCAGAGATGTTATGCAGAAAACCGCAAAGCATTCCATCCTGTGCAGGTATGTTTAAACAAGCTGGGTACTGACTGTATTGCCATGTACAAAGGGTGTGAGAAAGGCAACTGCAACACAAGTGGGGACAAAAAAATATATATATATCAAGCTCCCTTTTTTTAATAAGAAAATTGCATCTGTTTTAACTGACCAATTTTCAACCCACACGTTACAAAAATCCACAGATATGAAAGCACGTGCCTGCTGGTGAAGAGTCCCAGATGCTGGCATGCCACTAAAGCAGTGTGATAGTTAGTTTTGTCTGTGGCACATACGGGAGGAAAAAAGTGACTATGTGTACTTCTTCTTGTGTCCCTAACTGAATGAACATGGTCTTAGTACTGCTTCTAGCTAGATGATAAGTGAAAGTTTTAGCTAATTCTTAAGGAAAAAAAAATATATATTTCTACAGAGAGGAAACGGATTGGAATATTAACATTTCAGTACAACGTACCTTTTGTTTGTTCTTTTCTAAGTTTTACTTGACCAGCCATGGGGGACAGTTGAAGAGCAACATGAATGAAAATGACAAAGGATGGGTCAACTGGAAGGTGAATAATTGACTGGTTCTGTAAGAAGGGAAAAAGAAATCTTCCTGTAATTGTTAGGTTATTTGCTGTGAAGGACCAGTGCTTTGTCTGTGGTTATTTTCTTCTCTGAGTTCGCAGCAATATCGTATTAAAGTGTGACTCTTCGTGCTCTAAAATAATTTAACTAAGTCAAGGAGTGCTTGTCTCGAATCTAGATTGGATTTTTGCTTTAAACACTCCACACACAGGTCTCTACCTGTTCTTATTGACCAGATACCATTCTCTGATAGACTATGAAGCAAGCCTACTTTGTTTACAGTCATACAGTCATCTATTTTGAGAGTGCTTTTTCTTTTTCTGAAAAAGTACTGCTTTGAAATCATGATGCAATTCCTGTGTGCGCTTTTCCATTATGTTACCTCTCAACACTCAAGTGTTCTTTAGAGAAGTAGCTTGACTTAGTGTCAAACTCATGTTGGATTTCCTTGTGGCTCACTATTAAATAAAAGTGTTCCAACAACTCTAAATATAAATGCTTTGCCTAAATGAAGAATGGTTCCACGTTGAGTAGATTTTGCATGATCACCTCTTTGCAAAAGCACAGTGTAAACCTCTCTTACTGAACAAGCACTGTTAACTTAGCATTTACATCTGGTTTTGCTTTTTTAGAAAGGTGATCTTGAAAATGACTGAGTTCCCTAGGGGACATATGGTAACATTTGCAAAACCTTAAGTTCTTGTGATTCCCTTCAAAGTTCTTTTGGGGCTGTAGAAAATTTCCCAGTGATTTTATTTTTACTAGTCAATGCTTTGGGAAGCTATGGTAGGGACTTTATGTATTTATGCAGAATGCAATCTCTGCTGTGCAACGTACATAAACGTGAATGCGGGATGTAGAATGACTTACTTTTCCTGGTTCTGTCTTAGGTCTGTAAAGATTGCCCATCACTTAAATATAACCTTTTCAAATGCCTTTTTTTTTTTTTTTTTTTGAGGACATCCAAATTAGAACAGAGCACTACAGTGAGCTAATAAAGAGAGAAGATTTGGTATACCTCACCTCGGATTCCCCAGATGTTCTCAGTGAGCTTGATGAGAAGAAAGCTTATGTGATTGGAGGACTGGTGGATCACAATCACCACAAGGTAAACTGTGGGTATAGTTCTTTACAGTTCTTTTATTTTCATCTTATTTGACATAAATGATGTGTGCAGATGAGCTAACAAAAACAGATAATAAGAAAACTTCTTCAAAAAGGATTTCATTCAAAACATTTTTGAAAAAAATAAAAAAATCTCGTGGTGGTAGTAGCTGTGTCTTGTTCTGGAGTGCAGACGTGCTAAGGCTTTTTAGGATTTAATCTTTTCATTTTAAATATAGGAATGGAATTAATAACACTGCTCAGCTTACCGAGGGCCATATTTTCAGACAGAAGGGTTTGGTTTCTGTTCATGCACTTGTGTGTGTGCTTGTATGTGCACATGCCCAAAAATAGATGAAGAGCAGTACTTAAACTCATTAAAAAAGAACATTCAGATTCACTTGTCAGGAGAATTCGGCCAAGTAATGCACATGCTTGAGAGATCTGGTTCCATACCTGCATGTAGGATCGTGCTGTGTGGGCCTGGAATGTCATGGAGAATGCAGCTGGGAAACTAATGCACTGTTACTGTTTTTCTTCAAAGACACTCCTATGTAATTTCTAGTGACATGTTTACTATTTCAATGTGATGCTCAAAAAAGAGGTGAATCTTAAGCCTTAACAAGTAATACTGAAGCAGTTAGTCCACAGTTAAGGGCTGAGAGGGAGCTAAAGCAGATCCTTTATATAGTCCTTAGGATGCAAATGGTCACTCACTTCTCCAAGCCTTTTTTTTTTTTTTTTTTCCCCCATCTTGGGTACTGAAGATGCCAATTTGTTTGTTTGTTTCTTAAAAAAAATATTTATTCTTCCTCAAAAAATGCCTGGTTACTGTAAACTGAGTAACTTTGTTTATAAGCTCAGGCTTGCCTTTAAAACAGGCCATGGCTGGCATGTTTTAGACCTGCATGGCCAGGTTTTGTTTACCATCCTCTTGACCATACGTCACAGCATGACATGTATTTGAGGTGGTATGTTTTCCAAAGGTAGCCCTTGAAGCAGGTACTGTCTTAGCTGGGTAAGTTTCTGTTTGTAAATATCTCCTAAAGCAATAGCGTGGCAGAACTGGCAAGACTCTTACCAGAAGATGGTGCTTGTAATCTGTATGTGCTGATGGGAAATTGTGATTCTCAGTGCAATTGTTTTTATGCCTTTCATCCAGGGAGTTACTTACAAAAAAGCTGTAGAGCAGGGAATTGGTCATGCACAGCTGCCTCTTGGAAACTTTGTGAAGATGAACAGTCGGAAAGTGTTAGCAGTCAATCATGGTGAGTTTTAAATGACTGAAGAATGATGTTATTTTAGAATATGCCTGGGATACTAAGAATTTGAACCCTCAAAACGTGCACTGTAGTGAAAATACCCACTTCTTAGTGTGTTGATATTTTTTTAATCTAATTGTCTTTGGGATACAGTAGTTGTCACCTTTAAATATTTTAGGTACGGTTAAATGTGAAGGTAGCTAAGGAAGTGCTTTAGCCACTGAGAAGTGCACCTCCTGTTCTGTTAACTTGTCCCATGATTAATTTTGTCATTCTTACCATCCTGGTCTTATTTCTAGACTTAATGAATAAGTGAGTAAAACGTTGAAAGCCATCCCGTGTGTTTTATCCCACTGGAGGTTAAGTATATGTGATTTTTTTTCACCTCTTCTGACAGCTTTATTCAGCAGAAACTGCTTAGGTACCTGTAGACTGACCTAATTGGATCTAAGTAGTACCCTGTCTGCTGAGCTTTCAAAACTGGGTTTTTACCAAGTTTCCTGGTTCAGGTTGAAGTACACAATTATACTTAACCAGGTCTTGACACTTGCCTCCTTTTAGTCCTTCCATTATATTATTAAATTATCATTCAGTGTCATTTAACAAAAGCACATGGAAAATGGGGGCTACTCAGACCTTTGTGGGAATTATTTTTTGACATGGTGTACAAGTATTCACGTTGCCTCACTTGATGTCCTTTTATTTTATTTGCCTTGCTTTGTGTCAAGTTTGTTTTATTATTTAACACATTGCTTGATGATAACTTTAATTTCTTGAACGGCGATTGGTGAGATGCACATTTGCATTATAATAAAGATTATTTAAACATAGAGGAAATGTTATGTCACTGGAACTAAAAATTACCAAATCTGATGTGTGTGTAACATTTTACATGTTTCTAAAACTTCATCTTTAAATGCTCTTTATATAGACAAGAGCAGGTCTTTGTGCTACTCATCAGAAGTTCTGCTAGCTGTAGAGTTTTACTGGAGTAGGGGAATTTTTCTACAGTAATCTTATACCGACCTCTAGTGTCATCTTTGAAGGCTGTCTTCTACAAGCTTTAGCACTGGGAAAAAAATTGCGTTGAAGCTTTCATTTGTTAGCTTGGCAGTCTCGTGCACGTTTCTTGTACTAGTCTTCTAGGCACCTGATTTCACTGCAGTTTAGTTGCTGAGATTTCATGTTGTGTGAGATTGTCTTCCCACACCCTCCTAAAACGTTTTCAGATTATAGCTGAAAAACTTGTAACGTTTTGCACAGACCATTTGTGAGGTAAAGATTATGCTACGGCAGTATTTTACTTAAGGATTTTAGGCAAGAATATAAAAATAACTCCACCACCAAAAGCAGAGGTGTGTTATAGTTGTGATTATGCATACTGTAGCCCTCATGCATATTGTAGCTCTTATAATATACAACCTAAATTGAAAAAGACAGTTTTCAAGGGAGGTGCTACTTGACATGAGTAAGGTGAACAGAATCAAGCTGTCTCTCAAGTCTCAACTTTGTGTAGGAGAGAAGTTTGTTTCCACTGAGATTTTTATATTTTTCTGTCAGCATGTCTACCTTGTTGCTTTTGTGACGTTGTGTAATTGCTTACTGCTTCTGTTTTGGTTAATGTGACATTTGGATACCACCTCTTGGTGCAGAAGTTGAAGCTAGCAGACTAGACTATATAGGGCTTGGAAGATGAGACTGTAGGACCTGCCTGGTCCCTATGAAACTACTTTTAATAGGTGTGAATTTGAAAAATCTTGCAGAGAAATTCTATATTAACTGCCCTGTCAGTCTTTGAAGCACTTCAGTTAAATGGGGCCCTCTGGTGGCGAGAGATAGCTAGTGTTGTAAGCAGTGAAATCCATATGTTGCTTTCTGTTTGCTTATTTATGTCCTTTATTGGGATCACATCTCCATATACTTGCACTGGCAGTTCAAAGCCTGCATTGCTATGTTGTAATGGCATGAGGAGCACATAGATCTGGTCAGGTTTGTATCCCAAAGCTAATGCATCTTAATGTATGTTACAGTACCATATTGTTCCATTCTAGTCTGCAGTGATGTCTATAACTGTTCCCAATGCCTTCTCCTGTCCTTGCTTGATGCTTTTGTTGATATTGTAGCATATTATCAAGGCCTCTGTCATGTTGAAGCTTCTCTCTTTCCATCAGTTCTAATTCTACTGTGCAGATTAAGAAAGTGTTGCTTATGCTCTTCTTGTATCTTAAGCAGCCATTTTTGCCACAGACACTTTCTGCAGTAACTCAGAGCGATGTTAATAGAGTCCTTTGAGAGGTCACACCTTCACAGTACTTCTGAGGTTAATAACCTGCTTAGTAAAAGGGCCAGCTCTTCTACATCATTGTCACAGCGCCTTGTAAGCTGGGCATCTTGGCTGGCTGTCCAGTAAGCCTGGATCCAGGAAACCTCTAGTAAACGTGACACTTTTCTGTAACTTAACTCGCAGTGAGTGTGAGATATGTGCAGCTCCTCCCTTTCTGAACGCTTGCCTAACTCCATGAGGTTTTTTCCCACCCATAGCTCCTTTGATCCTTTCTCAGATGCTGTCACCTGGCACTGAGAACACTTGCACTGAATGCATTCTTTGAAGTCTGCATTCTCAACCGGTGTTAGCACTATTCCTGTAGCCTCAAGCTTGAGGAGCCACCCCTGTGCCCCAAATTTGTCATCTACTTCTGGTCACTTACTAGCCATGGGGCCTCCTCCAGCTTTCTCTGCTGCTGCATAGCCACAGTCTATGTTAAGAGGGTTTTTGGGCAGCCTGGGATTTTTCTAAAAAGAACTTGCTGATAAAATTTGCATGCAATGCACTTTGGAGCTAGTGTTGATTAGGGAAAGTTTTGGGAAGTGAAACAGGGAGGAGCTGGGTAACAGTATGGTTAGTGTAATAGAAGCAACAAGAAATTTAATAGCGCTGAGGATCACCAAAATGGAGAGTAACAAGAATTTTTGCTGTAAACTTGGTTTTCCTCAGATGGAAACAGAAGAGAAAAATAACAATGAAGATATAACAGGTTTTAGGAAGACTTTGGGCTTCAATTTGGGGAGAAACAACATCATTGATAAAGTGCATCCACAGAAGTGTTCCTGTCTAACATGGGAAAGTGTTAGTGCCAGTACAGAAGACGCTTGTGAGACCTGAAATGCTGGGGGCATGTTTCTCTCTGTTCCTGAGAGAAATGAGTTCAAAGTGGAGCAGCTACAGAAAAGTGTTGCTGTAGTAACTGAGAGAATAGAGAGTTGCAACTGGAGACTGAAAGTGCTTGACTTTAAACTGCAACAGCAGCAGAATTGCCATGTCTGCTTCTTACTGTACTTCCTCAGCTTTACTCTGAAGACGCCAGAACCAAATGCATGTAAACTTCTGTAAAAACGGGTTTGAGGCGGTGTTCCTATCAGCAGTTCAGTTTCCTTCTTATAAGAGAGCTGATAGTCTTTCTTGACGTTGCAGTGTTTGAAATCATCCTCGCATACCTGGAGAAGAGAGACTGGAAGGAGGCCTTTTTCAGTGTCTTGCCGCAGCGGAAAGGGGCTGTTCCACTGGGAGAAGCCAATGATTCATCCAGACATGCTCTATCTGAAAAAGAAGGCGAGGACAATGACTCAGACAGCAGCTAAACTTCAGAATAAGAAGACGGGAAAGATGAGACGTGCATTTCATGGGAAAACATTGGGACATGAAGTAGTTAAACTCCGAAGATCATCTGCTGCCCTTGTGATACTGAATTGTCTCATTGCTTGGTGGTTTCCTAGTTGGCTCAAAGTTGTTCTTGGACAGAAAGGGTAAAGACACATATAGTTTTTACCCTGAAGCTTCCATATTAATAGCTTTAAAAAAAAATAAATGAATGGCAAATGCAGAATTTATCTTGTTTCCCAAGGAAGCTATTTATTTTTTTGTTCTGTTTTTTTTTTTATACTTACAAGCTTGGGTGTATTACCCAAAAGACTTAATAATTACTGTTTTAATTTGTGCATTCTTCTCTGTTTCAGTTATAAATTTTCTTAAAAGCAATGAATTACAAATCATCCTGTGACCTCAAAACCTGTACCAGTAGTGCCTGTTGCAAAGTGTTCATGAACATTTTAAAATACAAATAATTCTAAATTTCCTGATCATTTCAACAGACATTCACAAGCAACTGAGCTGCCTTTATCAGCTGAGCCGTTCTCATTCATACATCTGCATTTAGTTTGTTGTGGTCAGAAGAGGAAATACAGATATTAAGCCAATGTTTAATACTTCAGTTTGAGTGGGATGGATGTCTGCGCAAGTGCAAAGCATGTGCCTTGGTTGGGATGTGGTGCACAATCGCTTTTGACTTGTTGATCATAGCAAAATTTAACCTGCAGTCTCAGAATAATACTGGCAGTTGGGATCTCTTAGAAGTCTTATTCTTCTGTTTCAGTATACCCGTTTTTTCCCATTGTCTTATGTTAACTGTATTGTCTGTCAAATGCTTTTAAAAAAAAAAAAAAAGCCATAGTTTCAGTCTTGGCTGGAACGCGTTAACTCAGTTTATTTGTGTTTTTTTCCCAAGTACTGAAAGGAACACCTTGGAGGTGCGGCTTCACTTCTGACCTGTGAGCCTGCCCCATCCCTGCATTCTGTAGAGACTAGTCAGGTAACTGCTAGGGTGTTCTGGATTGTGAACAAGTACAGCTTTCACATAGGTTGCTGAAGAGCTTAAAACCACATCACTGTAACTGCTTGTCTCTGCTGAGCTGGAACCAGAGAGGTGATACAAATGCACTTAAGTCTGAGTCCATTTTTATTTATTCTTCTGTTATTACTGTTTTCAAATTGAGAGAGAAGTGGAATCCCTGCAGTGTTTCCATGGTCCCTAAAAGATTGGTAGCAAATTGGTCGTGACTTCTTATACTTGTTGTACTTCTATCTGTACTTTTTAAATAACCATAGAAAAGTTTCTTCTGTTAAAGGATCTTTTTCCTCAAAATAGTGTTTGGTTTGGTTTGGTTTTGTTAGCCTACAGAAAAACATGACTTCTTTTGTTCCTGCAACTACTTTGGCTTTTTCATAAAAACAGTGCGGGTTTTATATCTGTAACAACAGCAGTGTCAGTGTACCCACCATTTATTACACTGGTTCTTTGACATGTGCAAGGAGGTGCATCTTTACAGCTGAGGTACTGCACATAAATGTACATAGCACCTATTAAACCTGATCTAAGGTTCTTCAGTCTCTTGAAGGTTTTTTTTAAGACTATTTCATATGCGTGCCTCATTTAGTAGACAAACCAGGGACTTGGGAGACGTTCTGAAAGGATCCAGTGGCATTTTTTGGAATTATTCTGGTGGCAAAGCATCTTTGTTTTGTAAAGGAGCAGTATTACAGCCTAAAAGACAGCCTGTCTTGCATATGCAGTAGTGAAATTAGATAAATGCACATGCATGTATGTGCACATTTTTTTCAATCAAGCAGTTGCAAATCTGAAGCTTACCTACCTGTGGATAAATCTGAAGTGCATTCCTGTCTTTGCTTTAATCTACAGGATGTATGAATGATTGCAAGATTTGAGTGATGACTACCTGAGGTGTTACTGAGGATTTGGAGTAAGTACCTGCAACTGAGAGGTCCAGTATCACAGTTAATGCAGCGAACAGCAGCCTGCGGTGCCTATGGGCAAAGAAAGCACATAGGCAGGTTGTTACTGCCACAAAGCAGGGGGAAGATGTGTTTGTGAGAGACCTAGGCAGTGGTTCCCAGCAAGTTCTGAAGTCAGTAGTAGTAATGTTATCTTACAAGACAAGGAAGTATGGGCTGGAAGTGTCTCTTGGCTCCCACCTTCTGTCTTCTGACACATTCAACTTCAAATTAGGAGAAGTCTAGCATGCTGCTTTTGTAAGACTCTTGAGTGTTACTCAGTGACACGGTCACATGTCACAGTAGCACAGCGACTAGTTGTTGGCTCTTCATACACATTGCATGTGTCAGTCACTTGGTCTTCATGTCCTTGCTGGTGCCTTCGCCAGTAGTTTCCGTTGCTGCTGTTTTCCTTTCCTCTGTTCATGCTAACCTAGCTGGTCATACCAGGCTGAAGTCTGTGCGTCCTGTCTCTACCAGATGCTATCCTCAGGGTGTGTTAACTGGTGTAGATGAAGCAGTAGGGGCTTGTGCTATTTGTGACATGATGAACTGGACAGGATTTTGTTCTAGAGCTAGGACAAAGTTATCAACTGATTGCAGCACAAAAGCGGGGAGACCTGCAGCCCCTGCCGTAGTGCTACAACTCATCACGACAGACCAGGGAGGCAGTCCTCCTGTCTTTCTAGTGTCCTTTTGCAGTGTGAAGTGCAGAATGGTAGGATGGCCATTTGTTGGCATCCCTGGGAGAAGCATCCTAAGTGGCCTTGGTCTTGTGCTGTGTTTCACTCTGATGCAGTGTCCGTTTTTTTTTGTTTTTTTTTTTTTTCTTTTTTTCCTTGAATGTCTCTGGCTGCCCCTGTGAAGAAGAGCATGGACTTCCCAAGTAGTACCTCCTAACTCTGCAGCAGTGGGCAGGAAACAATCAAGTGAGGAAAAGTCTGTATCATGGGATTTGTGAGAAATCGTAGGAGTCTGAGTGTGGCTTCCAAGCTGTTTGAATCTGGGCATCCTGCTGTGCACTGTGGCACATGTCTGACAGTTGTGCAACAGAGTCTCACCAATACTGTTACTCATGGGGAAGGCTGGGCACCTCACTGGGAGAAGGCCACCTAAACAGCAGTGGTGAGTCCAGCTGTTAAATGGGAAACGGCTGCTGGTTTCCCAGGTCTTGGTAGATCCCCAGAAAAAGACAGGTATGAGGTCTGAGCTGAATGCAGTGAATGCTGAGTGCCATGAGCTATTTGTTCTGCAATTGGCTGCTTAATGGAGCAGAAGTCAAACACTGTGTTGCAGAATAACGTTTTTAGTAGCTAAGACCATGAAATAATTAGAGCTATGCATTAGCTTATATTTGTACTTATATTTGCAGTTGCTGGAAAGCAGAGGCTGTATCTGACGTGCATCAATATCCTCTGCTGTCCTATAATGCATCTCCTATTCCACCTCTCATTGTTTTTAATCTTTTTTTACCTTGATGCAAAGAACAGCCATTTTCTTTATTTTCCTGTAGTTTAATATATAGCTGGTGGTACATGGGCTGGGGATGACAATTCAACTCAGATTAAATTTTGCAGTCTGGGTGTTAGATTTGTTTTTTTTTTTACTTTTGAGGGTGCTCTCAGTGTATTTCTCCTGGCTTCCTTTTTCAGAATGAAACTGAAGTTCCTTTTCCTTTTTTGGAAACACTAAAGTGTTTCCTTACTTACCTACAGTGAATAAGTTGTATAGTAGAGTTAGAGATATTCAAATGTGTTAGAATGCTAAGGGGTTTTATTTTTTTCTTAACTGCTTACAGAAATTGTTTTAAATGACTGCACAGCTGCCTCTTTTTTTTTTTTTTTCCCCTGAAAACTCTGAAAACTTGCCTGTGTTTAGTTACCATGGTGTTCTGTTTGTTTCTGTTTTTACTGCGCATTGCAGAGATTTTACTTATTTATTGAATGGGCCAGATCTGCAGTGACAGTGTAACCCCTTCTGAAGAGGGACAGAAATAAATACTTTCAGGGGAAGGTAGGTTTGCAACCTGAGTAGTTCATGAAGCAAGCAGAAATATTTGACATTGATGCATGACTGTTTAAATTAGCGTACTGTCCGAACCTTCTCAGTGACAGCGGATGGTTCCAAAAGGCTGCAGGCTCCCAGCTGTTGGTGGTAAGGACAAGTGATAGTTCAGAAGATGAGGCATCTAATTTTATTACAGGACAAAAAAAATGCAGCTGCCTCACCAGAATAGTCTTACAAGGATCTCCATCCTTACTGCACCCTGGTGTTTGTAAGAATCTGCTTCACCTTCTCCTTTTAGAGAATCCATGTCACCAACAAAGCAGGCAAGTGAGATCAGGGAAGGAGTCAGAGGACAGGTGCACAACCTGACTGGGCAACATTTGTGTTAGGCAGTAGCCTGTTGATCTGGTATGAATTCTGCCATTCCCTGTCTTCTCGACATAAATGAGGTTTGTTCTGATCTTAAGATTCACACATTGAAACTTGTTCATCCTTTTCTAGGATGGGTGAAGCACCTTTGAGGGAGGTTTGTTTCCAGACATCTAGCAAAAGCAGTAACATAAGCTTTCAAATGGGAATGACTTAGAAGATGCAGTTGATTGTAACTGACCTTGCAAACTCTCCCACTTCTGGCTTTAACACGTTTGCTCAGTAGCCTGTCAGCTTCATGGAGGAAACATAGCTGTGCTGTTGAAAAGCTGTGTTAGCATGGTTGCTCTCATTCTGATTCTGCTCAGTAATGTCTCCAAGGTCTCTGAGGTATAATTAAGGTTTTCAGGCTCAACTAATGCAGCATGATGCTGAGAGACAGCTGATAAGAAATGCTCAGGACAGAGATTCATATAGAATTAAGGCAGTATGAATATGGCCTGGAAGTACACACAGTTTTTGTCACAGCTCAGTCAGTGTTGTATGGTCACTCAGCCCTGCTGTTTAGTTTTGTTGCTGTTTGGTTTCCAGCTCATTTTGTAGTGTTTATACCTGAAACACAAGGGAAGTTTCAATGCACTGCTGAAGTGAAGAGGATGCGTCTTGTAGCAATATGTTTGCCAGCTCCTCCCATTTGCCAGTTCCCCTTTACCATGCCCTACAGGCTAGTAGTCTTGCACAGCTGTAGAGAAATAACACTCCCCAGAAATGGATGCCCACTTAAATCATTTTGTACAAATGAGCGTCTGCATCTGCAGTATGAGTTGGCAAGTGCAGCTGAGCAATGACCGCTCCTGCTCTGAGCCAAGCTCCTTTTTCCTTAACACTGTGCTAAAAGAATTTCTCTCCTTCCCGCTCAATCAGCCAGATGTTTTGAGTGAACCTGTCTTCACTGAATAATTTTGCTCTGGAAAATAAACAGAAGTGTAGTTCATTTATCAGTTTGCTTTGATTTTGTGAGAATGAAGTGACAGAGGCATGTTCAGAACAGTAAAATCTTGATTCTTCTACTTCCACAGTTCACTCACAAGACCTGAGGAAGGTGCAGGTACTTTTCTGTCACTGTTGGCCTGTATTTCAGTGGCTTGAAGTTTGTGTGGTACTTGTAATGTTTATTTGGTTCCCTCCACACACTGCAGATGCTAAAATCTGTGATATTTCTCTGCTAATAATGGGAGGCATGGAAGCATGTAATGGCTTGCTGTGAGGCAGACATCTGCAGTCACTCTGCAGGCCAGATTTTGGGAATCCAGTCTTTTTTAAATTTTCCCCCAAATGCCCAGGGCTTGACCTGCATGTCTCCAGATGATGGGTGCCCCTCTCTTTATCCCAGTACATCTGTGACTGTAGAGTCAGGTCTGCACACAAGAACTCTTTGTGCAGGCCTGGCTGAGTCATGCAAAAAGATGAATCTGGTGCTAAAAATGTTGCCTCTGTGTTTTTTCTCTCATGTGTAGCTCACTTCACGTGTACCTGTGCAGCATGGTTTGAGGGCCAAATATAAAGAGCGGAAAATAATTTTAAAAAGGAGTCTGAACAGATTTCTGTATGTTTGTTCTAATCTTTATATCTGTAAGTGCTAACAGAATGCATTTCTGTATGTGAAGGTGACTTGTGTCTGCTTTAGTGGCTATGAAGAAGTGGGGCTCCCCTTCAGGGGGGTGTCTGTTTGCCTTGCTGCTGCGCATCATGGGAGGGCAGCTCTGTGTCCTTTCCATTGCCAGCACTCTTTCCACCACAGCTCTTCTCTGGATACGCTGTGTCTGCATGTGCTGGACATCTGTTTTTCAGCCTTGAGGACAAAGTACCGTCTTTATCCCCTTCTGGAAGAGATTTTGAGAAAGAAAAAGAAAGGCTAGGCTTAGGAATTTGATAGACTCTTGAGAAAGGCCACCCCATTCCCAGCCTCAACAGCGCTTTGAAAGGAGAAGTTGCTGCTTCAGAGGTTTTCCTTTTGTCCTTCTTGTTCTCCCTGCTCCTTCAGTAGGGTCACTAACATTAGTAAACACTGGTAGCATTGGAGCTGCCCTGAATGGCTTTGGGAAAATGATCTCTGTGACTGGCTTTTGCTGTCCCTTTGTTTTTCAGAAGGGACACAAAGTGGTGATGGTGGGGTCTGTTGGGAGCGCCAATAATGTTTGTTTGCCCTGGCTGGCTAGAGGGTGCAAGAATGGGCTTTGGTAGCTGAAAAAGTCTGATAAAGTGATTTTGCCTGCAAAGAGCAAGGGAGATATGTTAGGTGATGGCAAATCCCAAGGTTTGTTAGCAGCAGGAGTTTCAGCCTGTGTAAAAATCCTAGCAGAAGATTTTAGTGAAGGGAGAGATGAAACCAGTACCTCTTGCTGCTGCTTTTTCCAGCAACAGGCAGATGCTGTTATACACATCCCTCATCTTCCTGCATTTGAGTTACACCAATTAGGAGATTTATGTGAGTGCTGTATCAAGAGAAACCAGTGGAGTGGCCGCAAGAATAGAGGGTCTTGGGTATGTAGCATAAAGAACTTAAATTCAGTTTTTAAATTTCATTTCTCATATTGTCACTGAATTTGGGTCCTGCTGCAAAGACCAAAAGTAAAGGTGCTGAACACTCACAGTCCCTGTTCTGTTCAGTAGCATCCTAGATGCATGCTGTCTTAGCATTTATAATTTGCAGTGCTTACCATGTTTCATGTTTTGACTTGATTCTGATCCTGTCGTTGGAGGCCTGAATGAAAAAGGAGGAAAGTCAAACAGTGCACTACGGTATACAAGAGGTTTGTGGGTTTTTTTCTAAAGGGCCTTCAAGTACTCCTAAAGGTCTGTTCTGTACCTGTAATGACTAAATTTGTATCAGTGTGTGAGGTTGTTGGCAGTTAGGAGTGGTTTTGATTCCAGATCTACATGATAAACTTCAGTCACAAAGTTGTATTTTTCACAAAGTTCACAGACAAAGAAAAAACTTTCTTTTGAGGTTTAGTTTATTCCTAATCCTAGCAGCCTCACTGCAGCCTTACCTGCTGTTTATTTCCCCTTCTGGACCTCTCTGAGGAGGAGACTGAGGCGTTAGCAGGCTGGGGGTATTCATGTTCTCCGCTGCACCTGCCTGCACTGCTTGTGGCTGACTGTTCGGCCTGCTTTTATCATTCATTTCAGAGTAAATCAGTCTGGACACGAGGAGTTTCTCTGAAATTTGAAGACAGCAGAAATGTTATTTACATGATCACCTACTGATCTGAATGTTTAGAGGTGAATTCAGGACTTCCCTTATCTGGGCTTTTTGAAGGCCTTAAGGACGTGAGAGACACAATTGTTTTCTCCCTTCCCACAGCATCCCAGAGTGCTACTGGGAGAGTGAGTTTTCCTACCCTGAAGCAAACCTGAGCGTGCTGAGGTCTGAGTGACTAATTTCTGTTCAGAACAGCCACACCTGGGCACACCTCACTGAATCCTTTCAGCTCAGCAGTCGCACACAGTTCAGGTCTGGTGTTTACACAAATATGCGAGAGATCATTCCTTTCAGAAGCTTACAGATATGCGTATGTTTGTTACCTTTTGTGCTTGCCTTTGAGAGCCATTCCTGGATCTCTGTAAGTGAATCTGTCAGGAAAATTTTTTTCAATTTTTCCAGCACCTGGAAGATGTACAGGATAGTTACCACAAAGGAGAAGCTGACTGGCAGCAGTGTAAGCATGCAGAGTTTTAGAGCTGTGCAAACTACCTTGTAGAGTAATTGCTAAAGACAAAATTAAGCCAGTAGAATCCACACTGGAGAAAATAAGTCTGTCAAATAATGTCTCATGCTATCCTCGAGAAATAAAAATGTACAATAGCATTGGAAGCCTTGTAATGCAGGAGCCATGTCTTACATTTAGTTCCCGATGCAGGTAGCTTAGGACAAAATCTGCATTCTGCTGGGCACGAGGACTGTGACTCGAGCTGATGCGTTCAGGGGAAGGCTGGGCCTTGAAGACTCCCTGTGTAGCTGCAGGTTGTGCAGAGGTTTGGGGTCGTTTTTTCAACAGCTTTTCCAAAATAGAAAACAGCGTGTAAAGAAATGTCTTGACTCCATTTAAGCAGCAATTAAAGGCAATGTGAAATATGTTTGACATGGATCCCCAGAAAGATTGTATGACAGTAAACACGTATAAAAATGTTGTTTGGCTGAGTATGGCCAGAAGTAGGAAATGCATAGGTTAATGGTTACAGCTTCTAACACACAGTCACCAGGAATGATGTCAGATATCCATAACATGATGTGTAATGTTGGAATTTTTGTTTTATTGCTGAAGAAAACACGTAGAACTTTACACCATATTTTGCTTTGAGTAGTCTTTTTGGAAAAGGTATTTTTTCTGCAAAGGTTTGGATTTTGGTATAAGAATGAAAGTGATGCTGGTTAACAACTAATGACAATTGGATGCAGAAGTGGTTAAACTTGGACCTCTATATTCGGTTTGCGTTCCCTCATGGATTTGTTGTGTGTTCCTGAGCAGCTCTTCATTTCTCCTTGTGCAGGCTTAACCAGTATATTAAAAACCTGGGAATCATGATGGGATTGGCAGAAGATTTTGTTTGTAAGTGCAGAGGGGAAGGCAGAGGAAAAGCAAAATGCCCCTAACAGTTACTAGCAACAGTAGTTTTCTGTGTGTGTGTGTCACCATACGGGAGTATCTGGCTGTCAGATAGTTATTTTGCAGCCAAAACACAGAAAATAGTTTGACGAACTGCATGTATACTGTAAAAGTAATTCATGTCCATTACTATGCCCAGGTTGGGAATCAAAGGGCAACATTTAGACAGAAAAAATAAAAATGGAAAAGTTAGAAGGAAACTTGATCCTTGTTTTTAGCATGTTTAATGAAAAACATCTGAGTAGCGCCCTCTGATGCTCGGTACCAATGCAGCAATATTTGCATTTTCTTCTTACGCAGTCCGTGTGAAATGGTTACAGAATAATAGCTCAGCACTCAGCTATTGCACAGTCACTACAGAGATGTGTAACTAGATAATGTGCAGCTCGAGACTAAAGAGCTAGTGCAAGGAGAACCTTTCAATGGAATTAATGAACACAGCTGCAAAGTTGAATCTAAAGCCTAGTGTGCTACCTCTACAAAATGTAATCGGCAGAAGTAAAACGGTTGGCAGTTAACTAATGTAAAGAATCTTTGTGTTAGGAGGGCAGGCTTTTTCCTGTACTTGTTCATTGAATAATGTGATCTCTTTTTTTCCTCCCCCCCAGCTGTTTGAGACAATATTGATGGAATTTGGCCGTTTTTCTTGCTAGCAAAGCACGAGGACATTACAGGGCTGAAGGTGACAGAGTTATAACTTAGTCATTGCCCATCTTGATACTGTATCCTTTCCAAGCCCCATATCCCTCTTTTTGGGTCTGTGTTGTCCTCTGTAGCATTCAGAGAGGGTCGGTTTGGGTTACAGTGTTGAGAAGCGTGAAGGAGAGCACTGAAATGAAGAACTATGTTGTTTTTTCCCTTACCTTTTCAAGTGAAGCAGGGGTAGTAGGGTTACTCTGAGTCCTTTGAGGAATGTTTCCATGTTCTGAAAATGAACAGGCAGAGTGTTTTGTCAAGTTGAAAAACAATGAACATAAGATACACCTTATGTTGTACTTTGGGGGTGGAGGGGCTTTTTAATTACAAATATGCACTAGCCATCTCTTAGAAGCCTTTGTTTCCTTCCTTTTTGGTTTGCTTTTACTACGTCATTATGTCAGACAGTATATTAATGCAGTTATTTGCTAGGATGCCTAACAAAGCTGAAGAAGAAATCCTGGAAACCATATGTCATAGGTGTATGTTTCTGGCATTTCTGCTGCTGCAGAATGTTGCTCACAGATTGCTGATAATTGTGAAATCGATATAGGTCTAGTGAGCCTAGAATCTTTAAAACCTGTAAAGATGGAAGTGTAGTCAGCAAGGAGAAATCTGTGGTGGGAAGGGAAGAAACACTTGTCTTTTTAATGGACACTCATTGCTCTAGGTTCCCTTTACCTGGACCTGAGCTGCGATAGCCCTGGCTGAGACGTGTTTAGGTTTCTCTGCTGCTGCTGTGTAATGCAGAGTTTGGTGCTCCTACTCACCTGCTGCAAACTGTGAAGAGCCTGGCCACCTTTGCATGAAAGCCTCGAGCCTTGAGAGGCAGCTGTCGGCAGCCAAGTCGCCTGTGGCGTTCCCACCTGGCACACGCTCTTGATCAGCTATTTGCTCAGGGATGCCTATTTTGTCAGTGTGTGGCAGTTCTCCAAAAAAGCTGTTTCTTACGGCACAGACTGGAGCATTGTTTAAGCCTGTGCAAAACAAACAAAAAAAAACCAACCAACGAATGGCTACAGTCTTTACTACAGTAAACAAACATAGTAACATCAGATGATCTCCAAAGAGAGTCAATAGAAAACATATGTATCAAAATTTAAACGTTATCATATGAGGCTTATGGAATGAGTCAAAGGGAGTTTCAAAAATTTGAGAAGCCTAATGGGGAAAATACAACTCAACTGCAAGAAAACTTGCAAATACAGTATGACTTGGTCATTGCATCAGGTCCATGGCGAACCCCTCGCAACCTACCTCTAGAGCAGAAGCACAGTAGAAACTGAGTTGGTAGCACATACAAAAAAAGGTACCTACTGCCATTTGAGAACGAGCCTATAGCCAGCATTATAGAGACAAACAGATGAGCTCTGTCCACTGCTTCGTGTGTCAAGTGAAATGGCCCTTACTTTTTTTCAAGTGTTTTTTAAAAATGTTGCTATTTCATTTTGACTATTCGGTGAGTCTAATTTCTGTATAAATGAATTCGAGTCATCTTGAAAACAAGCTCCCAAGTGGGTAGCACACAGAGGCTGAGCTGGGCGTACTGAAATACCTGGTAGAGGCTCTAAGCAGTTAACGCACAGATGTTTGAACATCCATTTCCCTGACTGTTTAACCAAAGAAGTGAGTTTGATAGCACAGCAAGGAGGAGGTGTTTAAGCAGTGAATAAACCTGGCATATTTTAGCCTGTGACAGAGGGCCTTAAGCAGTCTGCTGCAGAGGTCAGCATGATCAAGCTCTGCCTAACAGTGATGATGTTCTAAATAAAATCTGTAGAGTGGCCAGATAGAGTGAAGCAATGGCAATCAGGAAAAAATTATTATTCTTTCATCTAACTTAAACACCTTTTTGTCTTCAGTGAAAGTAGCACCAGTTAATGAAGAACCAGAATCCTCCTTTCTTAGCAGGAGTAAAAGGAATTTTTAAAACAACCATTAGTTCTACCATTAGTCAAACTGAATTTGACTTGGAGAAGAAGCAGTTCTCTTAAGTAGCTGACGAGGAGCTTCATAACCTTGATTCTATCAAGTGCCTGACGTAAGACCAATCTGAAGCACAAAGTAATTACATCTAAACTTTATTCTGCTGAGACTACAAAGATATCCACCAAACTGGAGTTCATCTGGCTAAGCAATATAAGACTTTGGTCTATCGCTGGCTTGTCTTTTGCCAGTTTCTAGTAAAAGAGATACAAATGCACAGGGTATTTTTATATATTTATACATGTATTTATCTTTTATATGTTTTATATATATTTATGTACATATTTTTAATATTTTATATTACTTATGTAAATGTTGATATATATGCACACAGAATTTTGGACATTGTAAGATGTGTGGTCCGTGCTAAAGAAGTTTTTTGGTTTTTTTTTTCCATCAAAGGCTTTAATTTTGACTTGAAAATAATTCAGCCTTTTCAGAACCAATTTGGTCTGCATCGCCGTTCATAGCTAATTACCAGAGTTTTATCACGGACTCATCAACCACCACACCAGCACAAATCCTCTAACAATACGTACTTCTTCTAATAGTTCTTGAGGAACTCAGTAGGGATTTGGTGTCTCCTTCACGACCCTTAGACATCCTCTGCAATGTAAATCTGGCCTTGCAGCAACAGTTTTCTTTCAGCCACCGACCAAAAGATGCCTTGTACGAACGTATGAGCTCAGCTTTCGAAACAGAAGCCCATCCCTCGAAGCATTACTTATTTTGCTGACGTATGTGGTACGTTGATTTTGACTGTATTCCTTTCAGGGGTAGGAAGAGTAATCACAGCTACATTTAGCATGCAGTGAAGCAGCACAGCGTTTTTAGCGCATGAGATTGGTATTAAATGCTGCATTGCATAATATGTTGCTCCTGAAAAGGTATCAGAATGCTTTAGGTGAGAGTGAAATAGATTAAAAAAAAACTCCACATGTGAGAACATGTCTCTGTCAGTAGTCTCTGGTATTTGTGGTACACTTGTAAGCACAGAAAGAATGAGAGAGAATTTTTTTTTACCTTAAATGAAGTCTCAGACAGTTGTCTTAGTGAAATAGTGGTAGGTTGTAAAGAATTCAGTGCTGCTCGCTTTTACGCTGTCAGCCTGAGATCATTCACTGCTGGGAACACGCAGTGGAGTGCTGAGAACACTTGGTGGAATGAAGTGAAGGCAGTGACTGTGTGTGTGCATAGAGGAGAGCGTTTAGGGGACATTCTAAGTTGTGAGCAACAAATTTGTAGCAAAAAGGATTTTAAGAGAACTTTTTCAATGTTTACTTCTGAGTAAGCTGTCCTTTGCTGCTCTCTGTGCTATGAATGCTGTGCTGTCATTCAGGTGACCCCAGCAGGGAAAGTTGTCCCCAAGAGGTCTTGGTATTTTGGCCATGGCTGATCAGTTCCAAAAGTGGGATTTCTTACTGAGTTGTGAGTGCTGGTGCAATGCTTCTTTTAGATACAGGAAATGGGAGCGTCGGGTGCTTTTTGAAACAAAACTGCGTTACGCTCGCGTTTCTCTCTCTGCTTGCAGGGCAGTCACCCAGGGTAGCCATGCGGTCCCTGAACAACTCTTACCTCGTATGAGAGAGAGCATCCGGGGATGGGGAGCATTCCTAGAGGTGTACGTTATCACTGAGCCCTTGGAGTGTGAGGAACACCCGTGGGTATCCACCATTGTGTCACCTTTCTGTTCTCCTGTCGAGGGTCTTCCTGCAGAGCAGGTTGGCTGTTCTGCTCTCCAAATGAAGCCAAACGCTGGAAGTAAAGTAAAGAACAGGAACTGACATAGAAAAGTAGAGGAAGCTTCAATTGCTGATTTTCTTTCAAACATTTTATTGGTTATTTTTACACTTCCACATGCATTTTGGAGAAGCCATAAGCCAAGAGGGTGGAAGCAAGCTACTACCTACTGCTCCATACCTAAGTTGTTACCTCAGACCACTAATACTGCTTGTGGTCACTTTGCAGCTGCTTTTATTTCCTCGCTGTTTCTGCTCAGGAGCTCAGCTGCTCATTGCCCTGCATACTGAGACACCTTTCTGTAGTAACAGAGTGTGCTGAAGCAGAGGGAGTAGATTGCTTTGACTTGTGAAGTGCAGGTACAAGTAATGACAGCAAAGGAAATGTCCAGACCTTTTTGATTTTTGTCTGTACTAAAGGTTGTGTATGCAGACAGGAAGTCCCATCTCTCTTAATACTTGGCGTCTGCTCTAGATTTTGGTTTTAGAGGCTGAATAATAGACTAGTAACTG
Source organism: Penelope pileata (assembly GCA_013396635.1). Classification (NCBI taxonomy): domain Eukaryota; kingdom Metazoa; phylum Chordata; class Aves; order Galliformes; family Cracidae; genus Penelope; species Penelope pileata. The sequence goes on from WBMW01004892.1 coordinate 64,280, forward strand.
TTATTACTGTTACTTTTAATTATTTTTTCCTTCCACGTAGTAGAAACCACCAGTGTTCACTGAGTTCTTTGCTCTGACACCTTGGTTAGGATGCTTAATTCCACAACTTCTCATATTGGGAACATCCTAAGAATGATGGTGTATTTAAGGCACCTTGCACATGTAACACAGCGGGCTTTTCTCATCTATATTACAATGATCCAGAACCAAGTTAATCAAACATAAGAAATGAACCTGTAAGGCTGTAAGAGGCCACACAGGCTGAGAACATAATAAGGTTAAGATCAGGAAGCAGTGTTTGGTGGTTGTTCATGTTTTAAGGAATAGGTGGAGAAAAGAGGATTGGAAAAGGTCAGGACATCTTTTCAAGCAACCCTTAATGTTGTGCAAGGTTACATTTTTATTCCATAACTGTGTCTGACTTAGAAAAAAAAAAAACAACCCTGAGAGAACTGAGAGATGTTGCAATGTGTGCGGAAGGTCATGAGATGAGAGGCATGCCCATCTGAAAACAAAAAGCGTAAATCCCAGAGTCGAAGCTCTTGCATCAAGGTCCTTGTGTGCCCTGACAGGGCAGCCAAGGAAAGGTCAGTGTTTGTCCGCTGTGGTGATTACATTTCAGGGCACATGGTGGTAGGATGGAAGCAACAGCTCATAGGCATGCCTTTTAGCTAACGGAAGGCTCTTTTTTTCTTCTCTGAATGTGCCTGGGAGCATATAGAATGCTTGTGGAGATAACATGACTCATGAACAAAAGCTGAAAATAACAAAACGAAAGACAGGAAAGAGCGAGCAGTTAAAGCCAATACTCAGTTACAGATGAGTTGCACAACTGTTTAGTTGCCATTCTGATCACGTACAGCAATCCTGGCACGCTGCAGGGGCCTTGCTGTTATTCCTGCAGACTGCTGCCCTGCACAAACAACTCCTGATCAAAAAGACCAAGCGGTCTGCCAGATAACCTATTTCATGACAGCCATAACAAATGTACTTCTTGCTTCCCGTGCTCTTCAGTAGCAGTCAGGGTGCATTCATTAGTTTTCCCGAATAATTTTGAGACCACATTCAATAATACTTAACTGACCAACACAGAAAGGTGAAAGAAATTTGACCTCTGATTGCCCCCTGCAAGAAAGGAAATTCTTTGTGTTTGCTTTCAAGGGCGTGAATTGTAAGCAATAGGCAGCGCTAGTGAGTGCTAGTTCAACTAAAGCTCACCTGATCTGCTCACTGCAAGTGTTAGCTACTGTCCTGCTTCAGAGCTACCGTCTTGCTGTGATTTCAGTGAAGAGCATGCCTTCTGCTTGGCCTAATGTGTACGTTAATGCATGTTGATCAAAATGTCTTATTGGGATTGTTGGCCGTCAGGCATCTGCCTATCCAAAGGCTGCTTTAAAGGCTGCAAAAAGAATGCCTCTGTGCCTTTAAGCTCTTATGGCTATAACAGCGCTGCAGTCTTGCCTAACTTTCGTCTGCTCTGAACACAAACATTCAAACAGATCAGCAGAAACGTTGATAGGAGGTTAAAAAAAAAAAAAAAAGATAGCATAACAACATAGAAATAGACCTTTTTTTTCCCGGTAGTTCTTTATATTGATGGGAAGCATAGTATATAATACAAATTAAAAACACTTGTATGTCCTGATATAAAAAACATAACTCATAGTATTGGTTGTAGTGGATTGGTTGAATAATTGAAATAATTAAAATGGCTAATTTGTATAACATCCGATTGCATTTGTTTTTCTTAGCAGAATTTTAAAATTTTGATTCTAGGAAAAAAATAATAACAGTTTTAATTGGGAGACTGGCTTTCCCAAAGCCCTATATATTTTTTAAAATGTGTGTTGCTTACTGTAACAAGTACTGTCCATATGCTTAAGATTAAATGCTTCCTGAAAGTAGTGTATAAGGTTAGCTGTAGGGGCAGAAGATACTTTCTTTTTTGAGGCTTCTGATTTCCTACATAATACTCCTTATGCTTTTGTGTTGGTCACCTATAAAGGATGAGCTATGTCTAACTAAAGTTTAAAATCTCACCAATTATTTAAAAACCTCAAAATTTTACATCAAATTATTGCTGGTACAGTATGTTTTGGAATGTAGGGGTGTTACTTTGTCACAGCACCATGTTAATATTTAAATTATTAGTAAATGTTAGTAGAATTAGGTGCAGTGATCCCATGAGCAATTGCAGATTTGACAAATACATGCTACCAACTAGCACTGTTGTTTTCATTTTGTAGCTAAAATCACAGCCAAAATATGGATTATCGTTGCAGTGTTCAAAAATACGTGAAAGGCTTCCTGCTTCCTTAGGGAGGGAGTACATACAGCCATTGTTTAGAGAAGTTGTGTCTGACTCTCTTAATGGGCTCGAGAGACATTGTAACTTCTCCCATTGTGTTATTTGCCAGTTCTCAGCTTTTACCTGGAAAGCCTGGAAGAAGTCTCAGCGGTGTAAGGCACAGAAAGGTCACAGCACCTGAGAAGCAGTGCTGCAGCGGCCTCCTCAGCAGGATGCCAGGGTGGCGGTTCCTTCTTCTAGCTGCCCCAGGTAATCTCCCCTCAGCAGAAGGCAGTCATGTCTTTCCTTGGGTAGGCAAGCTGCTTTCCTTTGCAGCTGGGCCACTTGTTTCGCAGCTTGCTGGGGCTGAGCTGCCCGCGAGCAAGCAGGGGGGTGGTGAGGGATGGAGACTATAGAACCCTTCGTGTTCTTTCTCTGTGACGCGTCTGAGCTGCACGCGCTGCCATGGCAGCAGTGCAGCCACATCTTTGCCTCTCATTAGCTGAGAGAAATGCTTATGTACCGCCAGTTCATCCTTTGTGTTTTTAGCACTCTTTAATGTGAGAGGAATTGTAATGACCAGAAACAACTAATTTCTGTAGAGAGTTAACATTTGCATGTGGACACTGAAGAAATGGTGGCCCACAGGACTGTAAAATCACCTCACTCTGGCTTTGTGTCTTCAAGAAAATTCACAATTGGCATTTGAATCTAGTAACAGAAAGGAAACCTAAGAAGGGTTTTGATGCATTGTCAAGTGGCCACTGGTTATTACCAGAGATGTCTCTAGTGGTACTTCAGTGACAAAAATAACTGCTACACTGAGTTTGCAGCTCTAGTGTGCTTTTCAGGTCTCCTTAGAAATCCTCCAAGCTTACACACCATATTACATAGACTCAGACACTAAGTCACAGGATATTCTGTCAGCATGTCACAGCTTCAGAGGCTCTTATTTCCTGCATTCCAAGAGGAACAGTTATCAAAGAGGACTTTCCCTCCCTGTGAGGACAGACCAGAACCAGTATTTTTGGTCCCAATGGGGTGCTAGAGGACTCTGTTACCTTGTGATCTCAGTTTCAGGGCATTGTACCTGTAAGTGACTGCGTACTCATTTAATCCTCGCTCTGTTTTGTTGGTTTGCAAGCCATCTTGGAAACAAAGAGGAGAATAAAAGCTTTGGCTCAGAGGTCAACAATGAATCAGATTTCAGTTCCTCACTGTGATTTCAAGGTCTTTAGCAGAAAAAGGGGGCATGCTCTCCCTCCCTTTTTTGACTCACTGGGAGTAGAAATACTTGTCCTCAAGCAATGGGAGAAAAGCAAAAAATGAAAGACGGTTGGCTTGTTTGCTTGTTTGTTTACATTTTGAAGGGAAAAGGAGAGTTCCTGGCATAACTCTTGTATTAATCATTTTGACAAATGTTTGGGTAACTAACAGGCTTAAGTAGCTCAAAGTTAGCAGAAGATACTTGCATCTCTGCTACACATAACAGGCAGTATGACATTGTGGGGAGGAGGAATTCAAGAGATTCAAAGGATGTGGAAGAGACTGGTTTCAGAATTTCTTAATGTCTCATAACACAATTGTTCTTGGGAGGGACATCTGTGTTTGTGTGAGGAGATGCTTTTGAAAGACTTCTAGTCAACTCCAGAACCACTTTATTGTCCCCACTCCTGTAATTCCTAACTCCTACTCTATTATTACTCTTCTACAGAAAGGAGCATTGAGGATCATGTCCTTTCTATGGACATCTATGGATCTTTCTATGGATCTTTCTATCTGTGGAGATACAAAGATAACTTACTCAGTGCCAGATGTTCTTCAGGCAAAGGAAATACCGTCTCTTTTAGATTACATTCAGTGCAGTTGCTACCTAAATCCCAAGTCAATACATAGCATCTATGAGTAAACAATGATAAAATGAACAGAAATGGTGGAGAAAAGCCAATTTGAGAAAAGTCTGCGATCACGTATTTTCAGTGTGAGACAAGGTGTTGCAAAACAGTGTACTAGTTTAGGAAAACAAGAGAGAAATTGCGTACAGAAGGTTCCTGCCTACGTGACATGACCACTCCACAAGGCCGCTGTGAAGATAAGACTAGCCCTCGATGCTGCAGCCAGCAAAAAGCATCACACAGCAACTTTCCATCTCTAATAAGGAAAAGAGGGAGTAAAGGGCACACTGAGACGGCCTCCAGGGATCCCAGAAAGACACCCTGGGAGCACCAGGACCCCTCCCACAAAAAGAACTGAGCATGTGCAAGGAGATGGAACCCTATGTTAGTGATTTCAGGGAGAAGTCCAAATATGTATGTGCTTTCCAGGAAAGCTATTACATATGTGACACAAGTAATGTATAAACGCTAAGGATCTTTTGAACTGGGTATGCACGTTTTAGGTGGAGCTGATTCCCCCGTGCATCCAGCGCCGTAATAAAGAATGTCTGCTTCTTAACACCACGTTGGTATTAATTGGTATTGCTATTGGTTTGCTTTGAATTGGCTGTTTGGCCCGTAACAGAAAGGCTACCAAACTCTTTAAAATCAGGCAGTAAGTTGCTTTGCTTCTCTAAGCTTGTTCTTTCCTTCTGTTATCCTGATACCTGACAACAATAGTTGCATTTTAAGAAAGGCAGAGATTGTTTGCCTCTTGTTTGAACTGCCCAGTGCTCATTGCAGTAGCTCAGGTGATGGTTTCCTCAACACCTGCTGCTTGATTTCACACTGGAAGTATGTAGCTGCTTGTGTTCTGTGTTGTGGCAATTTCTCAAGCACTGCGCCACTGCAGGTTAGTGTACTACCCTCTGTTTGTTCTTTTCCTGGATTCAGGTCAATTTGTCTTTGGTTTGGTTTTCCAGATAAACTCCCGTGGCATAAGCTCACTGACCCTCTTGCTTATGGAGCAGTTGTGTGCGATTCTAAGCTGGACTCTGCAGGAGGGCAGAGCATTCATGCTCGATTCACTGCTCTCCCTGTATGCTACTTTCAACTTACTGAAACGAGTAAGGCATTAGCCCATGACCAATTCCCAGCTGACTTATATTTTCTTTGTTTTCTGGAAAGGTGTTGGTGTTTATTTCCAGGAATCTTTGGTTTTGTTCTCACAAAACAGGGTGTCATCATCCTGTGCTTGTTTAATTCAGCTCCATTGCCTTGTCATCTGCAATTGTGTAGTCCTTAGATATTCGCTCCAAGCTGTCTGAATGGATTTAATTTGACTCTTACCATTTTATCATTATACTAATGAGTACGCACAGTGTTTCATGCACCTAATCCTTTGGCCATCCTGAAACGTGCAGGTGGAAAAATACAAAGGGGATGAGTACTCACAGATCCCATACTGTGCAGGGTGGGACTTGGGAAATGTTGCATTTTTTCTATTTACCTGTAGACTTTAATACTGAATCTTTTGTGCTTATCAAGTTCTGAAGAGTAAGAAGTGACTTGTAAAAAAGTAATTTTGAAATTGCTCTCAGGAAGAAGAAATACTGTAGTGAACTGCCGTAAAAGGGGATGGGATAGAGTCTAGGGACTACATGTTTTGTGATAAGTATCACAGCAAAGCATTGAGCCTGAGAGCCTGCAAGAGCACGCTAAGAAGGGGCGGCACTGCAGCTTCCCTGCGTGCCAGGGCTTTGCCTGCGCCCTGCTTCTAGCATCTTGTGCAATCTGACAGAGCAGCACAGTTAAAGTGATTTCTGCAGCATGCTTATACAGGTCAGCTTGTGTTTTACTGGCTCCACATGCAGCCCTTTTTCTTGCCACCTTCTTCCTAAAGACCTTGCCACCCACACCTGCAGGCAGGGGGCACCCAGTGGCAAAAGGAGATGGTATCCCGGTGGCTTCCACCCCATTTCCCGAAAATCCTTTCCACAGAGTCAACAAGAAAGGTAAAGAGATAAGAGTTTTGAAAGAAAGGAAACACAAAGGGATCAGAAGAGAAATCAATAAGGAAAAATAGATGGGAACTTTGGAAGAAAGGAAAAAGATAACTGTCATGGCATATTGGCATAATCTTCATTCTGTTACGAGTTTTTCTAGGAAGTACAAGTCACTAGGTCTTGTCTCCTGAGGCTTTGTCAAAGAAGTCAGCACGTGACAGGAATGTACATCATGGTGTTCTGGGTGTATTTCCACACAGCCCACAGAATGTATCTTCTACCTTGAAGGCCTTAGTGGAGAATTCAGATGCTTTTTTACACCCGGGATTTTTGTGTTGACATTTTGTGTTACGCTACTGATCTCCTAATAGCACCACACCTCAGAAATTTTAAACTCGACAGAACAAGGCAACATCTAAGATAGTGGCACCACATACACTTTCCTAGAGGTGCCCAGTCTCTTTGAGCTCTTTAGCTGTCACTCCACTCTCAGAGATGTATGGTTATGGGGGGCGTGCAGGGAGTTGGGGAGCAGGTTCTCCTCTAGCTGGGTGAGGAATGAGTCCTTTTTGACATTGGCCATCCACATGCATGGTCTTTTCCAGCTGATGTGTCGAAGTTGCATGAGGTCTCTGGCTGGCTGATGGGGGAAGGGGCTCAAAGCAAGGTGATTACAAGCCCACATTCAAGCAACTTAATGAGAGAGAACACAAGCTAAACTGGTCCATTTGGTGTGACAGCAGAAGATTCAGACATGGGGACTAGCTGCATAGTCTTTGTCATGGTATTGAGTTGCTGTCAGTGTATTACTGTAAGCAGTGCACAGGAGAAAGCATTTGTTACATCCAGTCACTTAAGGGTTCAGTCGTAGTGTGCATGTGTGAGCTTGGCCAACAGAGGGCCTGTCTGTGCCTCCTCTTGCCAGATAAGCCACGAAGATCACACAGTTCAGAAAGCATGTAAGCACATCATGTAGCATCTGCTATACTGCAGGCAGTCACCGATGATCAGCAGAATTATCGTAAATCACTGTATTTATGCAGTTAGGTTCCCTATGAACTTCACTGAAAGTAGGTGAAACTTCTGAGTTGTCTGTAGCTGTCTATTTTCAGGATGAATTATGACCATAATTCAAGATGCATTATGACCACTGCTGTATAAAGTAGAACTGTATCGTACTGTAATGGCACTGGGGGTGGGAAGAGGAGCTCCGTTTCAGAACAAGAAAGTGGACTGTATGGATCAATTCCCTGAGGTCTGCTGTGCCCCAGAGGTGAGCCAGGTCACCACCCCCTATGGACTCCGTTAGCCTCTTTCCATAGGAAGGCTCAGGTCACTCCCTCCTTTTTGCTCTGTGTGTCTATGAAGTGGTTTAGCAGGGGCTCTTGATCCTCTGCTCTTCTAGCCCGGGCCAGACGTGGCTTGCATCCCTGGCAGGCTGGAGCTGCACCTCTGAGGCTGGTGGAATGCCCCGCCTTCCCTGAGGTTACAAGAGCCTGGGATTTGGTCCACTGAGTTCTCGAAGGAGCACGGCGCCATTCAGTGTGCCATAACCCACCCTCATCTCCGCTCATGGTCTCCACTCAGAATCCGTGGGCAGCACAACCCCACCAGGACGTTGCTCCCGGAGAGGGTGAGTGCGTGGGTGTGTGAGGAGCGATGGCGCCTGCTGGGCTTGCTGGCATTGGTGGATCTGACAGATCAGGCAATTGCTTGCAAAACCAGCAGGGTGTTGCATGCGGTAGGAAACACGCATCCTTTCATCTTCTTTTGTTTTCCAATCAGCACAAATAGCATGCGGTCCTCACTCACTGATCCCTGAAAGCCATCCCAACAGATTGCTGAGCTAAGGAATTGGAGGAGCAGGTAGAGCCACAGATTGACAGTCAATGTTTCTTGCACAGCTTCCAAAATAACATTTTAATACATTAGCTGAGCTCTTAAGAGTGTCAACAATGTCATTCAACAAAGCCTTTGTGTTCCCATGAGGGTGAGTTCAGGAGCCGCTCTCCCCTTGTCCTTGTTCCCGCAGTGCCCCTGAGAGCAGGTTTGGAGGGCAGCCTGCCAGAGAGGGGGGAAGACGAGGAGGGAGCTTCTAGCCAGGCCTTGTGCTTTCCTCCTGTGAAGTTGATGCTTCTCAGGAATAGAGTGCAATGAGCGTGACAAATGAACTGGAAAAACTGCAAGCTGTAAAGATTTCAGCAGAGGGGCGGTTTATTTACTTTCTGGTGCTTTAGAAGTTTAAGGGGTGGGGCTCTGAGCTCAGCAGGTAGGCTGAAGTTTGGAGCAATGCACTCGTAGGAGCACTTCGCTAGGCCAACTTCTAGCGCACTGGACTGGTGTCAGCAACCTGACTGCAGCTGGCTGAATCCTTAGCACAAGAAACCGGTGGGAGCAGGATTCGGAAGAGACACGTCAGTCAACATGAGCACAGCAGGCAAAGTAAGGGTTTCTTTTGTTTGTTTGGTTTTTTTAAGAAAAGTTTCTTTGCTGCAGCTGAGTAATGCATTTTAAGAGCAGTTTCTTTGCGAGGACACCAGAGATCCTGCTGGGGTGGTATTAATGAGAGTTTAGGGGAAAGCTGATACAGCACAGCTGCTTTTCCTTGCAGGCCACTGTACTCTGCTAGGAAATGATTGTTACACTCTTCAAGGCACTAGTTTCTATTTATTTAATTAAATACTGAGGCAGCATAAGCTAATAGCACTAGAATAAGAATAAAGTCCCCCCAGGTGAGCACGCTAATTTCAATTTCTGACTGCCTGTGTTAATATATAATGCAATGTAGTGGGTGTTCGATAAACGTATTCATCAGCTGCATCGGTTTCCATTCTGAGATCCCAGGCTGGTTCCAGCTATTTTGAGCTTTTTTGCATTTCATGTAAGTTTATTGACAGTTCGCCTTCTCTCTGAGTTGAGACTGAAATGAGTATTTATGTCTTTGATAGAACGTGGCGGGAGACAGCTAGGTTGGTGTGCTCTCCCTCTGCTGCAGCAACTTGTAAAGCAAGTAGAAATCGTGAATAGAAAAAAAATGCTGTGACTCCAGCTAGTGTTTGCCACGACAGATCCCATGTGCTGTTAGTGCTTCTGTTACGGCTGATACAAGCTCATGGGCAGCAGCCATCAGATCACAGCGTAGTTAACCAATGTCCAGTTGCATGAGAGATTTATTTGTTCTCAGGAATCCACAGTTGCTGGCTACCTTTTCCCTGAGAAACATTGTACGTGTTTTGCATTCGCAAGTTGTAAAATCCTCAGTGTGCAATGTGCAATAAAGTCCTTTGTTATTCTCCAGAGAGGGAGATGTGGAAAAATCAATTCCAGAGTTGTGTAAAGCTCTGGTATGAGCAGACACCACCAAAAAAAGAACAGAAACAAATAATGGGGACAGAGATATGAGCAGAATCAGATGTGATCTTCGTGGGGGAAAAAATGGGCTTATAGACGGTGACTTTGGTGCTGGTTAATTTTTTTTCCTCTAGTTTTCCGTCTCCCCCAGATACAAGTAGGAATTTTGCATGTAGAAATATAAGAATCTTAGTGTGGCAACCTCCCCCATGCAAGTGCCATTCCCTTTTCCTTTGCTCTTCTTGCAGGTCATTAAATGCAAGGCAGCAGTACTGTGGGAACTGAATAAACCATTTTCTATCGAGGAAGTGGAAGTTGCCCCACCAAAAGCACATGAAGTTCGCATTAAGGTGATTTTAAAAAATTAAAAACATAAGTGTTATAAATTGCATTCAGTTCTGTTTGGTCACGATTATTTCTATAGATTCTCAGGATCTGGTCTTGGAAAATATTCACTAGGTGAGTAGTTACTGTTCAGTGAGCTCCTATGGAACATGCTTCAAGTCCTAAATCCAATCACGAGTCTTTTTTTTCAGGGTCAGGTTTGTGTGTTTTTTTAATAACAACACACCAGTGTAAGGCAAAAATCTGCATTCCTGGGGAAGCAAGAACTACTCTTTTACTTTCTTTGAATATGTGCTAGGAAATATCTGAGCAGGACGGGGAGCTTCCTGTTTTATCTGGGTATTGAGCAATGTGTTACGCTTCAAATACTTCTGCTTTAGAGCATTTTCAAGTGTTGTACAGGTGAGGAGAACCCTCACACGCAGTCAACAACTGCACTTAGCAGAGTAAAAGTTGTAGAGGCATATTGGAATGCTGCAAAAGAAATACTGCTGTGCTCAATGCAAGAAAAGACAACACGTGGTATAGAAAACTGTGTATGCCTCAAATTTTGTATATATAACATATACATGTATAGAAATAGAATTAATAAATAGCCATGTCATGTAATTGTAATATTATAATACATATTATTATATATGTATTGTATATTTTTTTATTCTTGTAATGTAAATCATATCATGTTAGATGGTATGTCAAATGTGTTGTATAACATTTCTAGATTAATATATAATTCAATAATTGTATAGGTAAATATAAAAATATTAGGAAGAATTGATTTTACTCTCTTCTTCCAATATTGCTGCAACACTGGTTCTGACAGGCAATCAGCGGGGCTCCCGATACAGGGGTGCACGGCAAGCGTGCGCAGAGGCATCGTGCTCTGCAGCTTAAAGACGTGCACAGCTCAGGATCCTCATCATTTGCATTCAGGTGTTTTACCCTTGGTTTCATTGTGTGCGTCTGTGAGATTGGAGAGAAGCGAGTGACTGCTTCAAATATGCGACACCACTTCTGTGTATGATGTGACCCAGTGAAATGCTGAAACGTTCTCGCCTTTCTTCTAAATCAGATTGTGGCCACAGGGATCTGTCGCTCCGATGACCACGTGGTGACTGGTGCACTGGTGATGCCTTTTCCAATAATCCTGGGGCATGAGGCAGCTGGTGTTGTGGAAAGTGTTGGGGAGAAAGTAACTTCGTTAAAGCCAGGTATGAAACAGCAAACTCAGTGCTGAGATTTCAGTCTCCTGTTGAAGTTCAAGGCTGTTACCTGTGAATACTTGTGTTGCAGAGGGAAGCGCTCCAACTTTGAGTCTGTTCAAGGATACTGTGTGCTGTTTACCTCTCTCTGTGTTCCCAGTTGATTTATTTTCAGATTTTGCATTCAATTTCTGTTGCTTTTGGCAAAACATCTACACCTTGCTTTCCACCTGTATCGTGCTTTTCTTATCTATCTTCTGTTAGCCAGAGGAAATGGGGTATTAGCTGCAGGTTCTTTAAACACGGTTTACACAACTTAACTCTCTCAAGAGTCATACAAGAGTAGTTCATCTAACCTTGGGACAAAGCACTACACAACATGTCAAAGCACCTTCTTTTATTCTCCTAACTTCTAAATAATGACTTTGTAGACCAGAACTTAGATCTGGGTGTTCAATTATTTTACAAGTATCGGCGCACAGCCGGGGTGCCCTGGCTGCTGCAGGCTTTGCTTGTGTTCAGCACCAAGCACTCATCGAGGGCTCCCTCCCTTGGGCTGGATGGCCCCGAGGCCACTTATCTGCAGAGGCTGCTCCGCGCACCATGCCCTCTCAGAGCCACTGTGGGTACGTACAGAAGTCAAAGGCATTGATTTTCCTCTGACCTGCTGCAAGTTGCAGCAGGGCTTGTGTACACTTTTCCAGGCCTTAACAAGTTCTAACAAAGGCTAAGGAATTAAGAAGTATGCAGTGAGTCAAATTGTCATAGCAATGCTGAATTTTATCCAGGCTGTTTGTTAGACTACTAAAGTAGTTCACTTTTAACACCTTTGCATTCAAGTGTCTTTGTTTTTACTGGCTACGAGTACAAAGTCTGTCCAAAGCAGGTTGGTATGTATGATAAGATAAAGTTTTATTTGAGATCTCTGCTTCAAGTCCAAACAAGTACGTATACTCCAGATTTCAATGATAGCCGTAGATGGCTTTTCTCTGAAGTTTTAGTTCAAGAACTTGATAAATCACTCTGGCTAATGCTAGCTCCCATGTGTTTCCAGGTGAGCTGGAACAGTAGTTCTGAACACACAGTCACATTTCTCTTACTTAATTCACACATGTGAGTTCTGGAACAAAAAAAGGCTCCAAGACCTGCAAAGGAGTTATAGCAGAATGATTACTAAGCCTATTTGCTGTGCGTGTGCATGCATTTTGTGTTCCTTAGGTCACTTCCACTTTTTAGTGGAAATCAGAGATTGACTTTGAACACATTGAGTATTGGTCGCATTTCAAAACTGCCAAATCACAAACGGATCCGCAGCAGGGGTTTAGGAATCATTAGGGGTTTATCATACTTTGTTGCTGTGGGAAATGGTAAAAAATTGTACTGAGAACACAGGGGTTACTTTGTTAATTTGCATCACTGTGCTAAAGAATGAGAGATGTCTTGTGTGCATCATTGCTTCTCTGAGAAATATTTTAAATAAGAAAGACTCAAGAGGGCTGGCAAATTAATGCTTAACATATTTATTTCCCATTATTTCTACACACAGTTTACAGCCCTGTTATCTTAACATGCCAGCCTCCTGTCCTAGTAGATGTTTGTTTGCTTTTTAATCATCACTGTTTTCTTTGTAGGGGATGCAGTTATTCCACTCTTTATTCCACAGTGTGGAGAGTGCAAAACTTGCTTAAGCACCAAGGGTAATTTGTGCAGTAAAAACGAGTGAGTTTCCTGGGTTACTTATGACCCTTATTTGACTTAATTTGCACAAAACTGTCCACTTGAAACAGATCTCATTTGCCATTATGTCTGGTTATCTTTCATACAGTCTTGGTTCAGCTGCTGGATTAATGGCTGATGGCACCACTAGGTTTACCTGTAAAGGAAAAGCAATTCATAATTTTCTTGGTACAAGCACGTTCACTGAATACACAGTAGTGCATGAAACTGCTGCAGCCAAAATCGATTCTGCTGCTCCTCTGGAAAAAGTCTGTCTCATTGGCTGTGGATTCTCAACTGGTTACGGGGCTGTTCTGCAGACTGCCAAGGTAAGCACCGTGGGGGTTTCTGCTCTGTTCAGGATCGTGTGGCCTGCAAGCAGGTCATCAGCATGGCAGCCAGGAGGTGTAGGCTCCTTTTGCTGATTTCAGGGTGGAGAGAAATTAGTTCTTTGCCTTCCTCAGTTTCTCTAAGGTACTTCAATTCAAAATCCAATAAAAAATGCTATTGCCATATACTAAGTTTTCTTTCAGACCTCTAGCTTTATCACCTCCAGAGAAATGTTGTGACTGAGCCGATATACAGGAAGCCTAAACACAGAAAATTTATAGGATTTGTAGCAGTACACGAATGTGACTTTTTACAGCTGTCACTATTGGCAGTGATTGACACTACAGATCTTAATGCCACTGGAATAAAGAGCATCATAAAAAAAATATGTCTATAAACTGAATAAACTGAAGCTGAATGTTGTAATGAAAATCTAGTCTAGAATTGTATTTTAGGGACAATTTATCTTAGTCACATGTAGAGTTATAACAGCATAGATGGCTACTGCACTAGTATGTATGCATAAGCAAATTTCTTCTCAACAGGTGATCTCTAAGTTACAAGAAGAGGATTAGGTGAAAACATTGATAGTAAGAAAATGCAGTGTACTTTACCTGAACTGTAACAGGATGCCTTGTCAATGTGGTCACTGTAGGTGGAACCGGGCTCCACCTGTGCCGTCTTTGGCCTCGGAGGAGTTGGCCTTTCTGCTGTCATGGGCTGCAAGGCAGCTGGAGCTTCCCGCATCATTGCTGTCGATATCAACAGTGACAAGTTTGCCAAGGCCAAAGAGCTGGGAGCCACCGACTGCGTCAACCCTAAAGATTTCAAGAAGCCCATTCATGAAGTGCTGATTGAAATGACAGGCCATGGTGTGGACTACTCCTTTGAGGTCGTCGGCCGTATTGACACCATGGTATGCAAACAAAAGATTTGGTCAAAAGAGGCATTAACTTGTTAGCTCTCTCTTCTCTAATGCACTGAGCACCAAGAGTGAGCACTTTACCACTGGCAAAGTGTTAAGCCAACTTCAAACCTGTGAAACCTGGCTATCTGCCACTGAGATGCAGGGACAGAAGCACATCCAAGAGCGTAAGAAAGGGAGCTTAAATGTACTCACTCTAAATTCTGATAGAAAGAGAGCCTAAGCAGGGTGACTAAATTTCACCTAACTCACTATCTTCTTTCCAGCAGTGGCTTATCATTAATGAATAAGACAAAATTAGGAAGCAGAACAAGATAAAACATAAGAGCAGATACAATGTTAGCTGCGGAAACTGCTTGATTTGTAAATGCAAGCTGAGCCCTGAAAGGAGAAGGAATCAAATTTTTGTGTCCCAGAGTCAAGACTTGCATGGCTCTGGCATGTCCCTCTCTGTTTTTAATGCAGATTGCAGCCTTGGCCTCTTGCCAGAACAACTATGGAGTCAGCGTGATCGTGGGAGTGCCCCCTTCAGCTCAAAAGATTACTTTGAACCCCATGCTTCTCTTCAGTGGTCGCACATGGAAAGGGTCTGTCTATGGAGGTAAGGGCTTGGAAAGATACGATTTAACTGGCTTGGGAAGCCTGTACATTATCTTGAATTGAAGGGAATGTATCTAAATTTATGGCCTCGTTTGTCCTACTGTACTGTTGATAGCTAGAAATGCTATTGATAACTATTTTGCTGACAAGCACAAAGGGAATTCATTAAGGTAGCTGTTAGTTATCAGAAATGGTTACTGGAAAGAGGAGGAGAGAGAAAAACAGGAAGGAAGAAGAGAGGGAGAGGGTGAGGCAGAGAAAGAGAAAGGAAGATATTAAGAAAATGAAGATAGAGAAAAAGGGGGGGGAAGAAGAGTGAAGGAGAAATAAAAAAGAAAAAAAAGGCAGAGAGAAGGAGAGGGGAGCATAGAAAGACTGGAGTATGCAGAAGTGGGGGGGGGACAGAAGGAGAGGGAATGCCTTGGTTTCTGCTAGGATAGAGCTGATTTTGTCCTTCATAGTGTCTGCTTTGATGCTGTGTTTTGGTTTTAGGAGAAAGACAATATTGACAACACCAATGTTTCTAGTTCTTGCTGAGCAGTGCTGTACAGAGCCAAGGACATTTCAGTTTCTCAGTTTCTGGTACTGCCCTGCGAGCAAGGGGGACTGAGGAGGTACAGGGAGCTCGGAGGGGACAGAACCAGGACAGCTGACCTAAGCTGGCCAAAGAGATACTCCATACCATGTGACATCATGCGGGAAACGCTTGAAAACAGGGTGGGGGAAAGTTTTTCAGGCAGCCAGCTCCTGCTCAGAGACTGGCTGGGGATTGGTCGGTGGGTAGTGAGCAATTGCATCACTAGTTTTCTGTGTGTATATACATACATACATATATAATTATCATAACTGTTATCCTTTTTTCATCTTCCTTTTTCTGTCTCAGCAAATAATTTTTTATCTCAACCCTTGAGCTCTACTTTGTTTTCTCCTGATTCTCTCTCCCATCCCACTGGGGATGGGAATTCAGCAAATGACTGTGTGATCAAACCACAGCAGTGAGGTAAAATGGAAAAAGGAGAGAGAAGGAGGAAGAGACGTGGGTAAAGAACAAAGGGAGAAAAGGAGTGTGAAAAGGAGAAAAAAGACAGGGAAGAAAGAAGAAAGGAAGGAGAAAGAGAGAGAGAAAAATAAGAGAGGAAAAGAGGGAGAAAGAAGGTGGGGAAAAAAAAACAAAGAAAATTAAAAACATGAAACAGCAAAGAGAGGGGGAGTATTGAGAAAGAGAGAGAGAGAATGAGAGAAAAGGAGAATGAAAGGAATGAAAAGAAGAGAGAGCAAGAGGGAGAAATGCACTGTCGGTCAGGCCCTAGCAAGCTGCCATTACTCCTAGTTACTCCTCTTTTCTGAGCTCTACCAGAAGATTCCCACTCTCAGCAAACCTCAACTCACAGAACATAAAACTAGAAGAACTAAAAGACAGAGGAAGCTTGTTTCCAGCGATGAAATCTGTTGTCCCTCTTGTAACTAGTTCCTCTGATATATTCAGTAGACGCCAGACTAAAATAGCAAAAGACAAATGAAGCTCCTCTGGGAGAAGATCCTGCTATTGGAGATGGCTTTATCTAAGAAAAAGTCCTATTTTGTTTCTAGTCACCAACACTGATGTCAGCACTGTGGCTTTTTTATTACATGTGATGTAGGGCGTGAAGTATGAATAGACAGGCTGAAACAGTATTTAATGTGGGGAAAAGTTTGGATTCTTTTAAGATTCAAATTTCAGATACTTGTACCAGTAAAGCACTTCTTGGGTTTGTCACATGCATTCCACTCCACTGTAGACTAGCTGCACTTAGTACCACGTTTTCTCCTGGCACTCTGTATCACAAAGATAATGATAACCTGCAACATTTCATCATGCTATTCTGCTGTAGAAAGTTTATCTAAGAATTTAAGCCGCTATAAGTTTTATCTATTTTCACAAGCATTTAATGGTTCATTATTCATTGCCTGTGGTTTTCTTTCAGGCTGGAAGAGTAAAGATTCAATCCCCAAACTGGTTGCAGATTACATGAAGAAAAAATTTGTTCTGGATCCATTAATAACCCATACTCTTCCTTTCACTAAAATCAATGAGGGATTTGATCATCTAAGGACAGGGAAGAGGTAAACATTGCTTAATTGTAAAAGTTCTTTATAAATAACTTAAACAACTGCACAGTAAGACAGAGTGTGACTGACTTCATCGCAGAGAATGATGAAAGCAATACACTGTGGCCCTTGGCCAGCATAGCGTGTCCATGAGTTGCAGCTGTAGTAACAAAGGCAGCAAAGCTTTAGCTTTTGAAATGTATGGCGTGCTTGCTTTCCTTCCAGAGGAACTTTCAGATTCTGCTTCCTGTCTAGTTTGAGCAAGGAGTCTGGGTGGCAGAGGGAGAAAAGCCCATGCAAAACAGCAAGTCAGCACCCATTGGAAAAGAGCATGCAAGCCAAGGAAACTGAAAATGTCAAACTGCAGAGCACAAGAAGTTACTTATTGCATTACAGGAAACCTTTTAGGATGAGGAACAGGAACACAGAAATAACCTGTGTTTACTGTAAGAGCAACTTACCATTAATATCATGAGTTAGGGAACAGAGTCCCAGTGCAATTAGTCCTAAAGTAACTAGGTAGTCACTTCAGAGCTTTTCAAAAGGGAAACTACATTGTACCTATGATTATCTAGATGAAATCATTTAGAAAGTTTAAACTAGCCTTTAAACCCCTGCAAGAAAGTGAATTACCACCTTTCCTGGCAGCCTCTGCTCTATGCATACTGTCCCTGCACATTAGATAGGCCCACTACACTCAAGCAGGTGAGAGTACAAAAGCCAAGACCTACCTGAGGAAAATGACATTTCCAAGCCCCTGACTGAAATCAACATGACCTGCTTGAGAAAGGAGCCACAGTAGAGCTGAGGTGGTTTTCTTGCATGCTGTTTCTAATCAGCAAAAGAAAAAAAGAATAGCCTCAAAAAGCGAAGGGGAATGCTCACACCATGGCGGCATATTTTTAGATTTACTGTGGCAGATGTCTCTTCACTTATACAAGCCCTTCCTATGGAAAGAAAATGCTTTCCCTTCCAGTGCTGAAGGTCCCGCTATACTCCTGGCAGCTTTCAGATCTGCTGTCCTTCCCCTTGTCTTTCCTCATTTGATACCAAGTTTATTTAGCTTGCTTGCCCTTGCTCAGCAATGCACCTGTACAGCAGCAGAACATGAGCATGTGCCAGTCAAGACAAGGATATCAACAGAATTGAGTCTTAGCCTACAGAGAGGACAGGCACCTTCCCTCAGAGGGGAGGTACCAGACCAGGATAAGCTGCACCATCCACAGGTTATCCTTAGACCCACTGGGAACATGAGGGATGCACCCGAGGGCCTCTCACAGGACTGCTGTGGCTACCCTTGGTTTCGTAGAGCTAGGGGCCCTGGGCTTCATGCACATGTGAAGGCTTTGCAGTCTTGCTGTAAATTCTGTTCTCTGCATCTGCAGCAAGCTTTCCCCATCTGCTCCACTATTTTACTACAGGCTAGGGCTGGGGAGGATTACCCTGGCTGACAGCGATAGCCTAGATTTTCAGAGAAAACAGCACAGTGTTGCTGATGTTGGCACAGGGCCTTTCCTACAGTCACTATCTTG
The DNA here is from genome assembly GCA_013396635.1 of Penelope pileata. Taxonomy (NCBI): domain Eukaryota; kingdom Metazoa; phylum Chordata; class Aves; order Galliformes; family Cracidae; genus Penelope; species Penelope pileata. Next base: position 82,536 of record WBMW01004892.1, read on the forward strand.
TCATTTTATATTGCAGTATTCGCAGCGTCCTGATGCTTTAGGATTCCCAAAAGCAGCAGACGGCTTAGCAGCAGCACAAGCTTCCTTCTATCTCCAATA
>WBMW01004894.1:0-22513 GCA_013396635.1 Penelope pileata
CTTGCGCTAAACGCCCCTCCCTGTGCACGGTGGGCAGTGACCAGTCGCTGCCCTCCCTGAGGCTTTTTCAAGGCTAAGGGCGTGGGTGTGATTGCCGTTGCCCTGGCAACGCCCACGCCACGTCAGCCTCTCTCACGAGTGCTGCCGGGATCTGCCGGGTCGCTCCGCTCTCACGGGGCTCTCCTGGCAAAGGAAGCTCCTGAAACCCCCCCTGTACCTCAAGATCTGCCGCTGCGGCTCTGGCTGCGCCGGCTCCGAAGCAGCTGACCTCGGAGACTGAGATGAAAACGAGCTCATGCGAGTTTTCATCTCAGTCTCCGAGATGAACGAGCACTGAGACGAAAACGTTAAGATCAGAGGTCTAATAAATACTTAGCTAAGTTAATGCTAAACTCTTTACCTCAAACTATGCAGGCTTACAAATGCTGAATTTTAGGTTAAAATCAACTGAGGATCTTCTTACATAGATCTCATCCATTCAGTGAAAATTAATTTAGTGTTCAAGTCAATTGAGAATCCTGAAAACTCAGGAATCAACCTGAAAAGCATAAACAGAATAAAACTTACATTAAGTTGCTGTGGTGGTTTCACACTGATAGACTTACTAAGCCTCACCATCCCACTCTCTCACTGCCCATTCTAAAAAGAACAGGAGGAAAAAAAACCTCATGGGTTGAGATAAGGACAGGAAAATCACTCAACAATTACCATCATGGGAAAAGCAGGTTCAGCATAGGGAGATAACAGTATAATAATTTTTTAATCTATAGATAGAATTCTAGAGCAGAGATAAATAAAAGCAAATGAGAAACACCTCCCCCCCTCATCCACCCTCTCCTACCTCTTCCCCCACAATTTTCACAGGAGAATGGAGATAGGGGCTGGGGTCTGTCCATAATGCTTTATCTCTGCTGCTCCTTCATGGTCACTCTATGTTGGGTCCCTCCCACAGGATGCTTTCCTTCCTGACCCGATTATGTATGAGCTCCCCACAGATTGCAGTTCTCCAAGCATTGGTCCAATACAGGTCTGTACCACAGGGCCCATTCTTCAGGAGGGCACTGCTCTGGCACGTGTCCCCATGGGCTTCAGCTCCCCCAGACCTCTTGCTCCACTGTGGTCTCCTCTCCACGAGCTGCAGCTCCGGCCTGGGGCCTGCTCCTGATGGCGCTGTCCATGGGCTGCAGCCTCCTTCAGGCTACATCCACTGCTGCGCCATGGGCTCCTCTATGGCTGTATGTGGAGATCTGTTCCGTGTGGTGCCCATGCGCTGCAGGCGGACAGTGCACCATGGACCATCATGGGCCTCTTGCCAGCTGTGGGGAACTTCTGCTCCATGCCTGGAGCACCTTCTGCCTTCCTTCTGCTCTAACCCTGGTGGCTACAGAGCTGTTTCTCTCACATTTCCTCTCTCTCCCAAATGATATTGTGAAGCAGCTTCTCTTTCTTAAATCTTCTCTCTAAAAATTGCAACCAACATAGCTCAAGTCCCAGCTCCAGCCAGCGCTAGGTCCCTTTTGGAGCAGCTGGATCTGGCTCTTCTCTGACAGAGCAGCTGCTGGGCTCTGCTTGCAGAGGCTGACCCTGAAGTTCCCCAACTACCAAAACCTTGCCATGTAAGCCCAATATAGTTGTTTATCTTGTTCAACATCAGAATGAAGGTATTAAAAATGAAATGACTTCTCAAATTTATATAGAAATTTCACTTATCTTTTCTTCCTTTCTGGGCTTTTATGTTTTCACAAAGTAAGCTTGCAAAATCTTAATAAAATTATTGTCATATACAGTCATTTGTCAAGTTTGTAATAAGAAAATCCTAAAGCAGATTATCCTTATGTGATTTCAAATATTAAATATGGTTTCAACAATGAAATTTATGAACTTTTGAGATTCCTACTAGGATAAGTCTTACTGTCATTTGGATAAATCTTATATTTTACCATACAAGATGTTACATGATCTTGCCTTAGTTTTTTAAGAAAGATCTTAGAAAAAACTTGATTTTGCTATTTCATTAATGCTGAGCTATGCTTTCTTGGCCTTTACTTCAAAAGATTCAATGTTTCTTAGTTCCCCAGATTAACCTTTTCCGACTTTGCACTGAAATATAAATGTCTCAAAGAAGCAGACAAGAACTAATAAACGTACATAAGTTTTAGATATTTTTTAACATTTTTTTTCTCCTGTATAGATTTCAATTCCATTTGTGTCCCCCTCTTGATAGTGGAGAAGCCAGGACTATCAGAGAAAGCTTATGTTTCATAGTTTATGGTCAATTGTTGTACTTGATTTTTTAATTGTCCTTGAAAGGCTTTTTGGCAGATCATCTCTTCGTAGTTTCTGCAGTTTGAAACTCCAAGAAAAAACCTAGAAGACAATATTTAGATGACTTCCACCCCTCTTCTTAAGAACAATACATTCTCACTCCTGGTTATTTTCGTGACGCTAAGAAAGTTCTAATACTTTCAGTATTGCATTCTGGTGCAAAACTGGGTCTTCAGAAGCTGTATGTCTCCCAGACACTTATCATCTAAGTATTCAGATTTGATTTGAAAAACACAGGAAACTATGATGAAAAAGTTCTTTTACACAAGGAGAATCCTGTGACCATAGAATCCTCTCAGAAAGATTGCCAACATGGCTGGTGGAGAACTGAAATGCCTAACTATACTGTGAAACAGCAGGTTAACTTAAGTTCACATCTAGCAAGAAAACTAAGCAAGTCGACACTGAGGTGCTTAAGCTCATTGTCATAAGCAAGTGGAGCAATCCAGGAAAAAGAAAAAGCTTTTTCTTTATTTCTTTTATTAAATAGAGCAGAGGTAAGAGCAATTATATAATGTATATCTTTACATGTGGAAGAAACAATACTATGCAAAGGCAAAGTGTCTGTTAGGTTGGTCACAAAGACCAAAGAAGCTTTTGCTTCCAATCAAATCACCTAAACTCAGCACAATATTGTCAAACTAATGAAAATACTGTAAATATTAGAAAATTGTGTGCTGTGTGGGTGAACTTCACAATTTAAGTTGTATGGTTATGGGTGCGAGTGTGGCACACATAGAAAATAAGGAACTTTGACTTAAACTTTATGGTATGTCCATGGAGAGAGAGAACTATTAGTAACTCATTAATGCAAAGTAGTCAAGTCTAATGTTGGATGTGGAAGGTACTCTTTTGTAGTTTGCTTGATTACAAGGGAAATATTTTGGAAGGAAGGGAGTGTCATGAAAAGGCCAAATACAGCTTTCATGTATTTTCTTGTTTCAGAAAGTATTTTGATTTAAGAAAATAATTTGACTCTGCAATTGGCACTAAGGTAAGTTTTGATTCTGTACAATTCAGTCTCTAATCTCTGAAAATATCTGATGTTCACAGTTCCAATCCTTTCATTAAGTCAGATGGACTAATTTATCCTATTCAAATATATCAAAATATATCAGATTATTTAAGCTTCCTCACCTCCCTGTAATCAACAGTTGCATTACCTGGTTATTGTATTTTTGCTTGAAGCTGCTGTTAGTGCCTTTACAAAAGAAATGCAGTATAATATCTGCTGTTTATGAGTTCAAAGTATTTGCCGCAATAATATGTGAATTATTAGGCTTTCTTTTAAATTTAGAACATGCTTGAACTTCGAAGGTCAAAGATTTGCAAAGTGTCATTTAGTAGAAGTTTGCATAGTATTTGAAATGGCAAAACGTATCATTTCTTAAAAAAAATTCTATGTTCTATCTTTTTTAAAAAATCAATGAAATATTATTTTTAAAAAAACATATTTGATTTCCCAGGAGAGCAAGTATTCACAATCGCCAGCAATAATGCTTATTTTTTTTATAGATGGAAAGGCTTACCCAGGTGTATTTAGCTTTTCCTCCAGAAAGGTCAACAAAGTAACTTTGTGAATTATTTGTAAAGAAATTCGTTCCAATAAACATTTTTTTTTAACTAATCTTACCATCAATTTAACATTTAAGCATAGAAACTCAAATACATCTTCATTTTAATGTAATGTCAAATTAGGCAGTTACCTAGCTCTGAATTATCACAACTTCATTGTTGTTCTGGGAAACATATTCAAGAAGTGGAATAAATAGGTAACAAAAAGATGAAGATACACAAGAATTGCCTGCAGGCTTCCGATACGGTTTTTAGACATTATTTTTAGGTTTATAATGCAATCTGACTAAAATACTAGCCAGCTTGTTTCCTGTGCTGTGTTAAATTTAGCCTGAAACCTTTCTGCTAAAATCTTGAAGCCATATGGTCTTGTTAGTATTTAAATAAGAGACTTCCCAAGAAAACTCAGATGCTGCTGGGTAAGGCTGTTTCAGCTTCCTTCCCTTCTGTTTTTCTCAGATTAATCTCTTTGAACAAAGATACTGCCAGTACTTCCTTCAATAATATTCCAATAGTGCTTCAAATAAATTGAGATTTAGACCCTCAGTAGGTTAGTTTGTATCCTTAACGTCATTTCTTTCTCTTCCTGAAATTTGACAGATTTTAATAGACTGATGTTGTTTTCTCAATTATGTGATTTTTTACTTTGTTTGCTAGACACCTTCAATCCATACAGTTAACTACTATATGTGTTGATGATGGATTTTGTTTTGGAGCAGAGGAGGAAATAGATGAAGAAACTTGTATGAACTGAGTAGAAAATACTAAAATAATTGTCTATGTAATTGAATACAATGTGTTTATATTTTACAGGCCATATTTCATAAAAGATCAATGATTTCCTATTCATATTTAAAATACAGAAGCTGTCCTTAACAAAATCCTAGATCCCAACAATTCCATATTTATCAGAAGAGATTTTAGTAGTTTTTAGCACATTGTGGTGTGATGAACAAACCATATAAGAGCAGACTATAAAGTATTGGGGAAGGAGAGTGAAAAAGGAGGCTGTTGTGTATATAAAATCTATATCCAGTCCATTCTGCTTTTGTTAATATTTACTGATAAAAGACTGGTTTGGATGTCATTTGACTTGTAGTACTTGAGATTTGGCTTCAGGTGCGGCTTGATGTATCATTGATGAAAAGAAACTAACCCAAAAGAAACTAAACACTTAGAGTAAAGCTGCCAAGTCCCTTAGCTTCTGTAGGTTTAAGACTCCTTTGAAATGTAGCTGAGAATCACACTACTTCAGTATCTACACAAGTAATCAAAAACCAATTTTGTTTTGTTTTGTTTTGTTTTAATGTCTTTCACAGAATTACCTAGCTATTAGTGGAAAATGACATGAACTTTCAAAAAAGTGCTAAAAATACCAGGCTTATGTAAGGGTTTAATCTTTTCCATTTTAGATACTGGGATAATAAATCAACCAAACGTTAATTATTTCAAAGCACAGAAAGAAATCTGAAAGAAGTGTTTTGAGCTTCCAGTTTAAAGATTTCAGTTTGTTGTACGCTAGTGATATTAAATATCTTAATCCTGTTTTAAAATATAAATGTACTTCTCAATCACGTATTTAGTTTAACTGAAAATACTTTGTTTTCTCCAACAATTTCTGATGAAAAAAATAGGTATTAAATATGATCTTTAAAATTTATACTGAAAACCAGTGGACTTCTAAGAGATCCATTTAAACCAGTAGATGATTTAACTTCTGAGCAAGGTGAGTCTTTTTTTCCTAAAAGTCAAACTTTAAATAATCTGTCTCACTTTTATTGCCTGTATGGGGTCAGATTCTTCTACACTGAATTCACTGACTAAAAGTCAACTAAATGAATACATGTATTCTGTGCTTTTTATATAATTATTTTGTTTTACAGATATTTTCTATTTACTATTAGCTACAGTTATTTAACTAAATTATTGAAGGAATTTTTAAAAGGATTTGAAAGAGTAGTGTTATTGTGAGTCTTTAGAAAGTGCAAAAGTTGTGAAGAAAGATGGTAGCTGGAGGCAGTACCGGTATGGGGAGCAAAATCTAGAGATGACATAAGTAGACCTGTCTGCTGATTACAAAATGCAGTGTGTTGATCTTGGCTGGCTGCCAGATGCCCATCCTACTTCTCCTCAATGGGAGAGGGGCAGAAAACAAAATGAAAAAGCTCATGGGCTGAGATAAAGATAGGGAGATCACTTATCAATTATGGACAAAACAGACTGGACTTGGAAGAAACTGATTTGATTTACTGACAAATAGAATAGATTTGGATGATGAGAAGCAAAGACAAAAGCTGACTCCGTGCTTTTTCCCAGGCTCAGTTTCACTCCTCCATCCCCAACTCCTCTACCTACTCCTTCTGAACCATGAGCAGCCCAGGGGCATGGGGAAGTGGGGACTATGGCCAGTTCATAACAGCACCTTTCCGCTGCTCCCTCCTCCTCACCACAGTGCTCACTACATATTTCACCCTTCCAGAGATCCTACAGCTCTAACACTGGAGAGAGATTTCATAATTCCCCTTAGGTATTTTTCACAATTAGCAAGTAATTTTATTGCCTTATTTCACTGTTTTCATTATAAAGACAAACCTCTTCGTATGTCTGTTTCCCCTGCAGCTGGGATATAGACATTTTTACACTGATGTTGGATATTGGAATAGATTTCCAGAAATTATTTTGCTGACAGAACTCTAACAGGTGAAAAAGCAAAGCCCTGTCTATCAAATGCAATGTTTTATATGAGTCTTCTTTTAAATGCCATCTCTCCATAAAAAGCAATTCCCAATTTCTATTTATGCTATGTCTACATTGTTTGTGAAAAGCATTTTCTGATCTTGTCTAATTTCTGGTAGGGTAATTGGCAGGGAAGCCAGGATATGCCTCCAATAGCCACTGACCTCCATGTGACTTATAGAGATTGGCAAATCAGTGTGCTGCCAGAAGGTGGTTTGGCAGGAATATGAACAGGAAGTGGGTAAGTTATGAAACATGCTTTGGTCCCTGTAGCCTTGGAAGACAAGCATCACCTTGGTGTCTTTGTTTTTTAAGTCTCCTCTAGTCCTCCACCCTAACCCTAGCCCTTAACAGGAGAACATTAGTGGGTACTATCTCTCCAGCTGGCTCATGGAGTCTGCCAAATGCACTGCAAATTTCTACAATTTTCTGAGTTATCTGTGTTTTCTATTTTTTTCCAAACTACCATGCAAATAAAAAGCCTAATCCAGTGTTAATTCCTTCAGTTGTGACAATGAGGCTTAGTTTCTACAAGGTTAGCATTTTTCCGTTTCTGAGGAATTTCAGTCATAAGTCTGTATAAATAACAAGGTTTGCCAACTGCTGCTTTCCTTTACCTTATTTTTGTTATTAAACAAAATATTACACCTTACTATTAAAAACAAAACAAAACAAAAACGTTGATGGTAAGGATCAGTATATAGCTATATTCCAATTAATGATCCTTACTCATGTGCCGCCTCTGATACTGACAGCCCCTTAAAAGTACCTTATATATCTAAAAGAGGTATAACATGGAGGATGGCTACCTCTAATTTATTCCTTTCTAAATAAATGACTACTCTAAATAAATTGGAAATTACTTATTTGTTTTCCATTTGGTGTTATTGTTATTTCTATTATTTGAATCTTGAAATAATTTGTGTTCATCTTTAAATATTAAATTGGATAAGAATTAACAATAATGCTAAATAGGAAAAAATTGCCATAGAATCATGGGAAAATGAAATTATAAGAATAGTAATCTCTGATTCTCTTTCTGAAAACAAACAAAAACTGTACCTTCTTAACAACAAAAATAGAAAAGTGCACACAAAGAACTTGAGACAATTTCAAGACTCCAGTTGAGGTATTTAGTAGCTATAGGCCCTTTTCTCATGTTAATTTCTTTCCTAGTGTCACTCCCTACATTTGTCTCTATATCTCTGGATGATATTCCACAGTTCATCCCTGTTTTTCAGCTATGTGTCCAAGTGACAATAGTACACTTTAGCAAACTGCATCACATCTTCAGGTCCAAAGCTGTTTGCCTGCCTTTATAGATTTCCCATTTGTAGTATATGACCTGTTAAAATTGTGGTGACTTGGGAGATCCTCTTCAAAACAAAATACTTATCTTTCAGAACATAAATACAGAGGAAAACAGATAAAACAACATGGCATCAATCAAAGGAAAAAAAAAGTGTGTTTTCTTCACTTTACTTCAGCTTATCTTCCACAACAATGAATTTTTTTCTAAACTTTGTCTTTCTAACTAATCAATATGTTCTAAGTCCTGTCACACTCAGTTTGTCCTATAGGACAAATGACCCTCTCTTGAGTTGCCCAGACCTGTACCCAATTATTTATCTAGTTCTGATACTCTTTTCAGACTTAAGTTCCTCTGTCTCTTCCTCTGGAGCACACACAAGAGGCTCAAATGAGTACAGTGTCATCTAATAATTCTGAATCTTAAGTCTTAAACATGAGTCTTTTTACCTTAAATACAACATTCTCCTTCTGTGAAAGAAAAAAGGAAAACACAACACAATTAGTGCCAAAAGCCAGTGGGAGAACGTTATGGAAATATCCAGCAATCCAGATTATGACTTTGACTTGAAGTGTCCTTTTCTGTCAAGTGGGCTGAATGCTAACTTTCTACAATGACGTCAGATTTAACAGTCTCAGAGTTGCCTCTTGCACTGCAATCACAGTTATTTTGAGCAGGGTGGCTTTATGCCTGGGTATTTTGCATTTCAATATAGAACCAAACGGGACGTCACCAAAGGATGACTGTTCTTATGATCTTTGATACCTGGGTTATTGAAACTACAAATCATGCTGCAAACACTCCGCCATACTTTTGATTTACCTAGCATGAGAATAAGAGAAAATTATCCAAAATGCATAATTCATTGAAAATCAAAAATCAGATTGAAAACAAAATTGAAAACAAATCAGATTTTTGGTTACAGGTGCCTAAGATAATAAACTATGAATTTCAGATCACTGAAATGCTAAAATGACAGTCATGATAATGGGTGGAATAGCCATAATCTCTCTGTTACAAACCAGACTGGTTAGAAACCAGTCTTTAGTCTGAAGAAACAATCTGATCACACTGACACTCTGTTCCTATTACACTTTTATATATTATAGTGAAAAATAACAGTGCAAATTATGTTCTTTCTCCTTAACCAAATGCATAATTGTTTCAATCTTAAAAGTAATCAGTACGTACTTTTTGTACTGAAGAGTAATTTTGGTAAAGTTTGTTATTTGAAAAGTAGGGGCATTTTCTACTTGCAGCACAAAGTGGGACAAAGAAATCATCCTAAGCAGAAATAAGCTATGTTTTTTTGGGAGAAAAAAATGCTCTGTATTTCAGCATTTAGAATAAATGTGCACAGTTTCCATTTCTGTTGTGCTGTGTTACAAATTCTTTTACAATATTATCTTCCAACTTCCTACAGCCTGATTCATTGCCTTAATTTTAGTTTTAAACTCAATGCTGAAAAAGTTCAGATCCTTTTCTCATAGGAGTTTTCAAAAGAATTAATTAAAATATAATGAAATAAAGCAAGTGGTTGAATGGGTTTCTGAACTAGTTTCATTTTTACTAGGGAGAAAAATCTGGCAGGGTGCAAATAGTAAGTTCCAAGGGACTGGCAGCAATATTGGAGAGCTCTGTGGACTATGCTAATTCATTTAGCTACAAGAGGCAGTATCTCAGTGTTTATATAGCTGAACGAATTTTCCAAAGAGCCAATTTCTTCTTCTGAGACAAGAGAATCAAAATGGCTTTATAAACATCTCATGAGAAATTCAAAACCAGTGGTTCATTCTGGATTGCAGTATGTTTTCCTCTGTGGTAGGGAGATGGACTGCCACCAGTGCTTATTGTACTGCTCAAAAGTTCCTGCTCTCTCTGTTTCAAGTTTGAGATCCCAAAGGTGCCCCTTTGGAAAAGTTCACTTGAACTTCGGAAAGTTCATCAAGCTATTCACACGCTATGTCATGCACAATGTGTTATTGGGTAAATACGTTTTCTAACTGTAACTGAATGACCTGGAAAATCAGGTTTAAGGGATTTGGATAACATTTTCCAAGATATGACTGGTTTAAAACTGCTTCTTTAGCATTGTAGCCAGCCCCAGCATCACATGAAAAAGTGAGACTGCCTTGAGAAGCTTGGGACACCTCCCAGCCTCAGCTCTCAGCCCAGGAGCTCTGTTCTGTCTCTGCATTCACAGGCATTCCATGGCCCTAGCTGGTCTTGATGCACTTAATTGCCTTTCCAGTTGGATCTAGACTCAACTTGCTCCTCATTGTGTCTGGATATTGTTACCTGCCACTGTGATCACCAAGAGAGGGTGAAGGAGTGTATGGCCTTGCCTGAAGCAGGGTTGCCCAAGATTATACTCCTCAGGGAGAAGCCCTGCTTTTGCTGCTCCCTGGCAGTTCAGACACTGACAAAGTAACATTTTTCTTCTCTTGCACAAATCTAGTAGGGGTCTTACTCTTCAAAATGAATATATGTTCCATGATACACACTGGCATGTTACTATGGAAAGCAGGAGAACTATGCTTATTGAACTCAAACAAGGGCCTGGTCTATCTCAGGCCCTGTTCGATCAACTTAATTTTTTTGGAAGACATGCCCTGGTGAGACCATATCTGGAGTACTGCATCCAGTTCTGGGCTCCCCAGTTCAAGAAAGACAGGGAACTACTGTAGACAGTCCAGCAGACGGCTACAAAAATGATTAAGGACCTATAGCATCTTCTTTATGAGGAAAGGCTGAGAGACCTGGGACTATTTAGGCTGGAGAAAAAAAGACTGAGAGGGAATCTTGTCAACACGTATAAATATCTAAAGGGTGGATGTCAAGAGGATGGGGCCAGGCTCTTTTCCGTGGTGCACAGAGACAGGTTAAGGGACAATGGACACAAACTGGAACACAAGAAGTTCCATATGTACATGAGAAAAAGATTCTTTACTTGCAGGGTGACAGAGCCCTGGAACAAGCTGCCAAGAGAGGTTGTAGTCTTTCTCTGGAGATAATCAAAATCTCCCTGGATGCTTTCCTGCACAGCCTACTCTAGTGAACCTGCTTTAACAGGGGAGTTGGACTAGATCTCCAGAGTTCACTTCTGAATCCCATCTGTGATAGGATTCTGTGATTCTGTGATGAACATGGAGTTGCATTCCTTCGATAAGCAGTTTAAAATATCTTAAAAAAAATCTGAAACAATATGTTGAAATCTATGCCACACAAAACTAAAGGTTAACTTAACTCATTATCCTATTTCTGGATATATACTGTAGTGCCTGTTCAGGAAGAATAGCAAGTAGATATTTTTGCTTGATTTGTTTGGTTTGGTTGTTTTTCTTTTAACAGACCTTTCCAATTTCTGACAAGTCTCAGTGTTATCTCTATCATCAAAGTACATCTAAAAAAAATTAGAAATTCATATCTTTTTAATAGAAAGAGTACAAAAATGGGCAAAAATTTAGAGATAAAAAGCTTATAAGAAGAATTTAAAAGGTTTTAGACGTACTTATGACATAGTCTTTAATAAATTTGTCTTGTCCTTTTTGAACTTATTTGTGTTCTATCTTTCACATCCTCCAGTAACAAGCTGCCCAGTTTATCTCAGTGTTTTCTGGGGAAAAGCGTTCTTCCTTCTGTTAGTTTTGAAATACTGTCTGTTTAACTGAATGTCCCCTATCCCTTGTATTGGAAGCCAATATTGAAAAATTCCTTATGGTTCTTCCTTGTATTTGTGATTTACTATAAAGACAAGCTATTTTCTACGAATAGTAAGATAATTTCTATATGTTTATTTGTTTGTTTTCCTTTGATGCTCTACTCTGTTTTCTCTGTATGTTGCTAGGCATTAAACAGCTGTCTTTTTTAAAAAGAACATTGTAAAATGTGCATTTTCTCCAAGAAGTCTATGTGTCTATTTCTTTTTCCCATTGGTTCGAGTTTTGTTGCTGTTCCTTATAAGCTGAAAAGTTGTTTTAGTCTTTAATTTTGTCTGGAAAGCTCATTAATGATATACATTGACATATTCAGATAACTTGAAAATGTCACTTGTGTATATGATGCATTAAGGGTTTTTGTTTGTTTTTGTTTTCAATGTTATATCCTTAATTTTCCTCCTTTTGTATTTTATGCCATGGCTTGAGTAGAGCAATCTAGTGATTTCTCCCTCTAACTATTCTACCATGTGAGATGCACAAATTTTGGTGAATTTTTGATTAAGCTCTGAAGAATAAGTGGTCTTCCACCAAGGTTGGCCTTTTTTTTTTTTTTTTCCATTCAGGTGACAAAGAAATTTTTAACTGTATCACTTACAGTATGTTTTCTTTTAAAAGACATTTATTTAAAATAATATATGTTTTTGATTCACTCTTTCTGTTTTCTCCTTAATTCTACAAATGCTTCCTTTGTGAAGCTTAGCTTTACTTAAGATAAACTAACTCTTTAAACATTCTGGAGAAGCAGAGACCAATCAAAAATAAAATTGTCATTTTGCCTTGATTTTCTTCTAACAGATTCAAAAGGAAACAATACATAACCTGGAGAAGCTAGCAACGTGCTGAATTACTTTAAGAAACTGTCTATCATTTAAAGTACTCAATGAATTTTACTTCTTGTTGCACTAAAATATTATGGGTCAGAGTCCTAAGACATCTTTGAAAACAATTTATTCATGTCTCATGAAGAGAGGAATGAATCTTACTTTTCTTCTATCTTTATTTTGTACTTTTTAAGGTGTGATCATAATGGAGTTTGCATGGGGTCTCATTTGTTTGCTTGTTCATTCATTCATTCTTTCATTCATTTGTTTTACAATGGACAAATAACAATGTCAGTAAGAATACTATCTGAAATAACAGATGGTTTCATAATGTCTGCTGTATTACAGTAAGGAAAATGTAAATTGCCAAAATGAAAATATCTTCTGTTGGAGAAAACATAGCAAGGAAGAAATCACTTCTAACAATAGAATAATTTGTTCTTCCTTGTCCTGTCTGTCTTTAATCTGACTGTATTGATAGATATCTTACTTCTAACATCTGATAGTTTGGGTTACCTCACAAAAGACTTTCCTATTAGCAGACTGAAATTAGAAATTAGACTGAACATTTACTCTTTCATCTTTTCGACTCTGCTTTGACGTTTTTTAAAAAAAAAAAAATTAGAGAACCTTTTATTATTTTGAGAACAAATCCCTCATAAACAGGTGTCTTAGTTTCCAACAGAAGTTACTTTCCTCACAGCATCTGGTATGAAGCTGTTTTGGTCCTAGAAGAAAAACAAAACTGATAACACCTGGCAGTGTTGAACAGAGCCAAGGACATTTTCAGTTCCTCAGCTTCTTGCATTCTTCTGCCAGTGAAGCAGCTTGGGGGTGGGGGTGGGGAACACAAGGAGCTGGGAGGAGACAGGACCAGGGCAGCTGACCCAAACTGACAAAACTGCTATTCCATACCATATGACATCATGTGATTTTACAGAAGGGGAGTTAGCCGGGGGAGGGGCTGTGGCTGCTCAGGGACAGACTGACTGGGTATCAGTCTGTCGGTGGTGAGCCCATAGCTTTGTGTATCATCTATTTTTGTGTGTATATATACATATACGTACTGATATTTCTTTTACTTTATTTGCTCTCTTAGTAAATAGCTTTTATCCCAAACCATGAATTCTATTGTATTTTTCTCTTGATTGTCTCCCCCATCCTACTTGGGTAGGGTAAGCAAACAACTGTGTGGGACTTAGCTATCTGCTGGGTCAAACCACAAAAACAGGGAAAACAATTGCTCTTTTCTAACTCTGAAGAAGAAATTGACCAAAAAAGAAAAAGAAAAAAAACCTTTCCTGTTCCTTACATCTTGCTGCTCCCATGCTTACTGCAAATTTTGTATACTGCAGAAAGTTTTTTTCTGCTTTCTCACAGCTTTGGATGAAAATGTTCTAGTGTGTGGGAGAAAAGAACAGGAAGAAGTCAATTCAGGCCTTTCTGCTTACTGGAGTGCAACAGAAAAAGTCCCAAAACTCTTACAGCTACACTATCTGTTTCACCTGGATCTAGGATCTCAGTTCCTTCCTTGTGCTGCTGCTCCTCCAACTGCCCTCTTACCCAGACTACTTTCTGCTTTGCCTGGCTGGCCGTTATCTAATCCTGGGGCAACCCCGCCCCAGGTCCACCCCTTTCAGTCACAGGCACAAGTGATCTACCAGTACTCCGCACACCAGCCATGTCCCTCCATCATGTGCTCAATCATCAGTTCATGCTGTGATCAACTGTTTCCCTACACTGGAGAAAAATCAGGAAATCCATATATTGTGATCTCAGTTTTGGTTTGTAAAGGGCAAATCCAGTAACAAGAATGGAAATAACTGCTGGGTAGAAGATGAGATTGAAAATAGATGATAAAACAGAATATGGAAGAGATTAGCAGGTTTAGTTATATTCAGTACAATAAATTCTTAAATGATCCTCTTTTACAGCCAAAAACCTACCTAGTTGGCTTTTTCAGTTGGTATCATTAATCTTCTCATCAATGTATTAATAAAAATTGTTAATATGAAAGGAAAGGAGAGAAGAAATTTTAAAATAATCATTCTGCCAGAAACCCTCTGTGGTAGGTATTTTCACAATTTCTGAGTATTCTTCGTGTTATATTGTCCACTTACATTCATATAAGGCAGCCATTTTGACAGCTACTAGTTACTGTTCATGTAAAGATATACCACATTTCCACTATTTTTGTCTTGGCATTTGTAAAAACAGCTGTAACAGGTGTAGTTACACTGACACTTCCCTAGAATACTCTGAAGCGGCAACTAACTGTGCCATGTTTGGGAATAGACTGCCATGAAGGCAAATTCCTGGTGTTAGCTTTCTACTAATGAGGTAAATGTACACTTGAGGCTACATTTTGTCCATACATTTGCATAACTATCTCAAATTTAATAATATACTCACTATGTCTCATGGCTACTTGAGATGCAATTATTTTGACAATTACTATTAGCAGATATTATAAATAATTCAGGACATATTAATGCAAAATGAATCCATTGATACCAAGGCCCTGGGGCAGAAAGCTTGGTTCTTCTAAAGTCATGAACAAAACAGTTCCTGGAATCCAAGTTTCCTACCATGCGACAACATACAAGAATGACCAAACAGGTTATAGAATGTGTAACATTTTAATGCTAATAAAGTAAATCCTATGTTAAACATTTCCTTAATGAAAAAAGGAAACTGTTGGTTCCATAGCACTTAGTAAACAGAAATATTTTCTTGGAAAATGTCTGGTAAAGTTGATGACAGATACATGAAGGACAAGAAGGTCATTGAGAAAAAGCAGCTGGATTTATCAAAGGAAAATATTGTCTGCCCAACTCAATTGCCTTTTTGATGAAACCACTAGTTTTGTGGACAAGGAGAGAGCAGACAATATTTTACTTCTTGACTTTAGCAAGACCTTCAGCAAAGCCTCCTCCAGTATTTCTATAGCCAAATTGGAAATACTGGATAAATGGACAGTAAAGTGAGTGGAAAAATGATTGGACCACCAGGTTCAAAAGTCCAACTGGCAATTTGTAACAGGTGGTGTCTCTCAGGTATTAATATAGGAAGCAGTACTGTTTAATGGCTTTATTAATGACCTCAATGACTGGGCATAATGCACCCTCAGCAATTCTGTGGATGGTTCCACATTGAGGGGAGAGACTTCTGTTTGGAGGGACTTTGAGAGGCTGGAGAAATGGGCTGGAACGTCATGGGACATCATGATCTTAAAAGAACAAAGGTGAAGTTCTGGGTTTGAGATAGATTAAGCTCATGCAACAGTCTAAGCAGAGTGAGAACTGGATAGAAAAAGTAATTATTCACCTCTAATTAGTGCTTGTGAGACCACATCTTGAATATAAAGTAGATTAGACACTAAAAATCCTTAATGCTGAACTGCTGACTTCAAAGTGCTTCTACTTGATAGGAAGTTAAGAAGGATGACTCATCTGCTTTATTGCAGGACTTACAACAACAGTTAAAGAAACTTGGTTTTATTTCAAAAAAAAAAACCCTAAAACAACAATCATTTTGTAATCATTTCTTAAGTTCATTTCTCAAAATCCTTCTCAAAATGTTTTTTTCAAATTTGGTATTCATACATGCCATGTCTTACAGGTAATAGTCCTCAGATCTTTAACCTTTTCTGTGTTTAATCAGAAATTTTATTTGGCATTGTTAAGAATCCCTGTTTTGGAGTCCACAGTAATAAGCACTTATCCTTTAAAAAAACAAAACAAAACAAAACAGTTTGCTTTACATACAGCTCTCAGTGGCCACTGATAATTTAAAATCAGGATTTAAGGTGCGCTATAAAGCTTTAACTTCGACAACGCGTACACACAGAAACTATCATTTTGCTCCTAGCCAACCGATAATATAACACTTACTAGGCCATAAATTCAATTTATTTAAAGAGAAATTTGTTCTAATTTTGAGAAAAGAAACACTACAAAATAAACCACATAATCTTGTTAAAATGTTCTGATAAGTGGGTAAGTGCTCCAAGATCAATGACAATTAACAGGGTTCCTTTAATGACCTTTTTTTCATTCGAAATGAAATTTTCCAAATTTGATTTGATTCTGAGGAGGTTATGAAAGGGAAGAAAATGCCATTTTTCTATAACCTTTGAAATGAGTTTATTAAATAGCTCACACTTTCATTTATCTTTATATAGGTTTCATTTAATTTCTTATCATAACAGTTTAATTATGAGCAAAAACAAACAAAAAAAGCAAATGAACAGCTTCCAAAGCTGAGAACATGGGAATAAAAAGTAGTTCTAAACTGACTAGAATAGCTAATTTTAAATTAGAAAGAAAAAACTAGACTGAAAGAAAATTGTCTTAGTGAAAAGTTGCCTAATAAGAATTTTTGGATAATTTGCTCTTTGGCTTCTGTACTACCTCCAGGATTTAGCCAATGAGTTCCTTATTTGCTCTCAAGTTTTACAAGGCATAGATAATCTCCTGCTTTGCATTAAAATGAGAGGAAATTGTTAGGCAAAACTAATGACAAATTTATCATCATGTATTGAACTATTTTCCTAATGTCACAGCAGATTTTGATATGATAAAGAAACACAAAGGCATGTTGTATAAAAGTGAGTTTTCCAAGCATGGAAAAATCAAAGAAAAATTTAACAGAACAGAAGATTAAATAGTAGAGGAAAGAAGTATATGGTTGTGTAGTACATTGATGAATCAGCATCAAAGTTTCCTCCCTTTTTCAATACTTAGAGGGTATTAGTTATTATTCACTTCAGTGTTATGAAGGTAGAATAAGTACATCTGAACATAATCCCAAATTTTAAGGACTTCAGGTATTTCTTTCTCTGAATTCAAATATTCTGTTTTATTTTGTTTGCTGGAAGGAGTCACACAGCTGTCCTGCTGATCTGGGAGAGTTAGCATAGAAGCATTAAACAAATGTTTTCATTTAAATTAATGACCTGTGCTTATTCATGTTAACATGTTCTCAAGATCTTATTGATCCTTAGGCTTGTAAGAATTTTCTACAGGAATGCTTTCTCAGTTGACTGGCTATAGCAAATGAGAAATACCTTTACAACTGAAAGGGAAAGCATGTCACAGCTAAGAAAGAGGAGTCTACAAGCCTTTATAACTGAAAGGGAAAGCATGACATGGCTAAGAAGGAAGAGCCTACAATGAACTAATATTCTTGATAGAAACAGAAATATTTTTTAAGATAGATTCCTATTACTTCACAAACATTGAAAACACCTTCAATTTTCTTACTGTATCCATATCAATGTATTTCTCTCCCTTAAATATAAGATTTGTATTAAATCTATTTTTTTGGGGGGGACAATTCATCTTGATGTTTGGGCCTTTCTGTCAAATTTGAGCTGAAAAGTGACCAGAGTTACAGTTTTAAATTTCTTCAAAAAGAATGTAATGGAAAAATCTGAATTAATTTTATATATTGGACAGATTTTTAAAGTGATGTGTGTACACATATGTGTAACCACATATAAGAATGCAGGCTTTTATAGTTGCATGTTATTCTGATACTGAGATGAGTTTCTGTGTGCGTGACAGGATGGCAAACAGTACATGATCTTGGCTTTCCTTCCATGCACATAATGTTGCATATTTTCAGTTCTGCTGTGGAAATAGTGAGCCAGTTTACATGGGCATACAACGGAGAACTTGAGCTAAACAATTCCTTTTTTTGCCTAATTAGGTATTAGTTAAGTCAGGAGAGATATGTCTACAAATTTAAACAATAGCTGGACTTCAAGCCCTAGAAAAACTTAATATTTGAAATAGAATTTATGCCACTATAAATTAGGGAAAAATGAAAGTGAATGTATAAGCATTCAAATAATGACTTCAAATAAAACTTGAAGCATTATTTATTGCTGCTTATATAGTATTTCAACAAGAAACTGGCATTTATTTGCATGTTTCTTAGCAGCATGGACAAGTTCCAAAATCACAGATTAAAATTCAAGTCAACCTATGTTCACGCATTGCAAAAGATTAAGGAGAAAGCATATTCAAATTTGGCTAGATTGGGTCAAGTACTGAACTTAGTGTGTGTAATGTCATTTGCAGTGCAAAGAGATAAACAGGAATTGGAAGTTGAAACATCCCTTCAGTCAGTTACGGCTGCAAAATTTCTATTTGCATTTCTGATTAAAAATTGTCTATATTTACCAGTATCTAAAATGGGAAAAAAAGAATATTATGACAGAAAGAATCTTGTAATCACCTAACTTGAATCCTTAGGAATTTTATTTGAAAGAGTACTTGATTTCCATAATGAAACCTAATACAAGAGCACTAACTTACTTATTTTAACAAGGAGATGACTTCACTAAGAACAATCTAAATGCCCCAGGATCACTTTCTGATGCTGAGGGCTACTGAACTTTGTCTAGTCTGTACTACTACAGTTACTGTTTTCCGGAATAAATTGACTGTGTCACAATTGCAAGCTGTTGGCCCAAGCAGTAACACTGAAAACATCCTCCAAGCTTTTTGCTCTTCTTAGCTACTGGTACTGCAGACAAACACTGTGCTGTGCAGGGCATATAATCATTACTGAAGCTGTTTTAAAAAGGTGCTCAGCTCCACACAGCTTTGGACTGTGACACTGATGGCACCAATCCTCTCACATTTCTTCTACTTCACTCCATTTGAGGATGCTCAGGTTTCTGGGGCTTCTGCTGTTTCTGCTCATGTCAATGCTGTGACATTTCTCAGGCAACGTGTGATTCAGTCCATTTCTGCAGATTTCTTAGTATACCAGAACCTCCAGACTCTTGAGATTCAGCAACTTGATGGAAACTATGTTTCTGATCAGATGACACTGCATGGTGAATGTGGCATCCCATGGGAGCTTGTGCTGAGCCTCAGATTCAAGAAAACCTTCCCCTCTGGATGCCACTTCAGTGAACCCTTTCTTGTGGGAAAAAGAGAGTTGCTGTTGTTCTCCTACGCTTAGTTATTTGTAACAGTCACTTGACAGGGAGTAACTGGTTTTTGTTCTTCAAGTCCACAAAAGGAGAACAATGATGGTAGACAGAGAAGTGATAGTAAGGCTATTGACCCATGATTAGTGTCTAGGCATTTTTTAGGCTTCTCGTCCTCTTTGCCTGTTCCAGCCCCTCTAACGGGATATTTGGTGGGATCTGAATTTTTTCAGAGTCCTCTGTGAGTCCACCAGCAGTAGCAAATCTTGTTCCATTCTGTGAACCACCATAGACATAGAATACCAATAATACTTTCTCTGTCCTTCATGAGTAAGGTGGAGGAGTATCCTTCTCCTGCCTGTGGGCGTCAGTTTGTAGGTGGGTAGAATGTCTTGTGGAGGATGCCATTTCCATTACAAACATGACTTTGGCCACAATCAGAAGCATCATGTTTCCTTCAGTTGATTCCGTCAGGATCTCACTGAAATTTGGATTCAGTTGTGTGTTAGGAATCATATCACTCCTCCTCAAGGGATAGTCTTGGAACGTGATTTCCTGTAGTTCTTTCAATTGCCTGTGCAAGGATACTGGTGAGCAATTTCAAAGTGTGTTATAACTGTTTTTTCAGTTCCTCTTTACCATTCTGCCCTTGAAGCTAGGAGGATGCAGACACAGTTTATAGTCTAGACTGTTTCTTCTGTCATTGCATTTATTTCCTTTAAAATAAATGTTTTTATAAAAGGAAACTCTATGTGCTCTATGTATGTCTTTTTTTTTTTGTAACAGACCTCTTTTTATGTTACCCCCCCCCTCCCCCCATTGGACATCCAGTATTGTAAGGGAAAGTACACATTTTCCATTTTTCACTATGAATATTTTTCTGTAATATTCTAATCTCTCTGAATCTATGAGAAAAACAATACAAAAATGTTATGTTTAAAAAAGACTGATACACAGATAGGAGCTTATTAACTGTCTCTTATTTTCTTGGTTTGGGTAAAGGAAAAAGGGTGAAAAAACAGATGGAATGAAATTCCCAATTTTTAACTACAATGGAAAAGTATTTGTCTTTTCCATAAAACCAACACATTACTAGAGCAATATAATTTTAAAATGAAGTATGAATTGCGAAGTTACAAAAAACATTTTTCCTATTTCTTTGGTTAATATTAATGAGATCTTCAGATTAAAATATTACTAAATTACTGACTCTGAAATCTAATTTTCAGTTACTTATTCCACTCGTAAAGAAAATTAACTTTATTGAAAGTCTTTTACCAATACAATATTCTGTTTCTTTTTAAAACTGTACTCTGAAATACAATCTGATGGAAAATTAAATAATAGACTGGTATTGTTATTCAGAATAAGAACGACACAATTTCTGTAGAACTTTTTTTCCCCAGCTGATGAAATTAATTCACTTCTGTATTTGATGGAATTAACTTACTTGCGAGAAATCTTTTCTTTATAATAAATGGTCCTAATCTTTTCCTATCATACAAAATATTTTCAGAGATTCCTGAAGTTAAATGTTACAAGTGTGGGCTTTAAACCCCAGTCAAATTGTATTTAATACGCAATACACTTTGAAGTATTTGGGAACTTAAATGACCCGTGATGTTCTAACTAGAACAGAAGGCCAGAAGTGTAACTCATTCTCACCTTTGTCATGACTTTATGCGTTATGAATCACTTTTAGGAAATTACCACTGTGAGTCACTGTACTTTCAGAAGGTTAAAATTCTTTACATACTTAGAACATCAATGCATCATCAATGCATTCCAGGAACCTTTTGATTGCTAGTTCTCTCCTATGTTGTCCTCCCAGCAGATATCTAGGTGGTTGAAGTCCCCCACAAGGACCATAGCTTGTGAAGGTGAGACTGTTTCTATCTGTTTATAGAAAGCCTCATCCACTCAGTCTTCCTGGTCAGGTGGCCTGTAGAAGACCCCTGCTGTGATGTCTCCTTCCACTGCCTGGTCATGAGGGATGCGGTGAAGGTTGAGGTGCTCGGTGGCTTCTTTGCCTCAATCTTTACCAGCAAGGGCTCTAGCCGCACTGCCCAAGTTGCAGAAAGTAAAGGTAAGAACCAAGAGAAGGAAAATCTGCCCGCTGTAAGTGAAGATCAGGTTTGAGATCATCTAAAGAACCTGAAGGTGTACAAGTCCATGGGACCCAATGAGATCCATACACCAGTCCTGAAGGAACTGCTGGATGAAGTTGCCAAGCCACTTTCCATCATGTTTAAAAGTTCATGGTAGTCTACTGAAGTTCTCACCAACCGGAAAAGGGGAAATGTAACCTCTTTTTTCAAGAAGGGGAAAAAAGAAGAACCTGGAAACTACAGGCCAGTCAGTCTCACCTCTGTGCCTGGCAAGATCATGGAGAAGATCCTCCTGAAGGCTCTACTAAGGCACATGGAAAATCAAAACAAGGAGATTGGTGGTAACCAACATGGCTTCACCAAGGGCAAATTGTGCCTGACAAACCTGATACCCTTTTATGATGGAGTTACAGCATCAGTGGATAAAGGAAGAGCAACTGACGTCATCTACCTGGACTTCTGCAAAGCATTTGACACTGTCCCTCATGACATCCTGGTTGATAAATTGGATAAATATGGGTCTGATGGATGAACCACTTGCTGGATAAGGAACTGGATGGATGGTCTCACTCAGAAAGTTGTGAACAATGGCTCAGTGTCTGAATGGAGACCAGTGACGAATGGTGTTCCTCAGGGATTGGTACTGGGACCAGTACTGTTTAACATCTTTGTTGACAATGTGGACAGTGTGATCGAGTGCACTCTCAACAAATTCATGGATGATACCAAGCTGTGTGATGCAGTCAACACGCCAGAGGGAAGGGATACCAACCAGAGGGACCTGGACCAGATTGAGAGGTGGGCCCATGCCAACCTCTTGAAGTTCAACAAAGCCAAGTGCAAGGTCCTGCACCTGGGTTGTGGCAATGTAAGAGACTGTTTTGGAATCTTTTGTCTCAAAGCTTGCTGTGAGAACTCTTTTGTCTCAAAGTTTGCCCACCTGCCTGCTGCCCGAAGGCTTGCAGACCAGGGGC
>WBMW01004894.1:22791-64288 GCA_013396635.1 Penelope pileata
AGTCCTGAGGAGAAGGATTTGGTGGTGTTTGTTGATGAGAAACTCAACATGAGCCGGCAATGTGTGCTTGCAGCCCAGAAGGCCAACCGGATCCTGGGCTGCATCAAGAGAAACGTAGCCAACAGGTCGAAGGAGGTGATTCTGTCCCTCTACTCCGCTCTCGTGAGACCTCACCTGGAGTATTGTGTCCAGTTCTGGGGCCCTCAACATAAGAAGGACGTTGAACTTTCAGAGCAGGTCCAGAGGAGGGCCACGAAGATGATCAGAGGAGTGGAACACCTACCCTACAAGGACAGGCTGAGAGAGTTGGGGTTGTTCAGCCTGGAGAAGAGAAGGCTTATAGCAGCCTTCCAGTACCTGAAGGGGGCCTACAGGAAAGCTGGGGAAGGACTTTCTACAAGGACATGTAGCGATAGCACGAGGAGTAATGGCTATAAATTGGAAGAAGGTAGATTTAGACTAGATATAAGGAGGAAATTCTTCACTGTGAGGGTGGCGAGACACTGGAACAGGTTGCCCAGAGAATTTTGGGATGCTCCCTCCCTGGAAGTATTCAAGGCCAGGCTGGATGGGGCTCTGGGCAACCTGGTCTAGTGGGAGGTGTCCTTGCCCATGGCAGGGGGGTTGGAACAAGATGATCTCTAAGGTCTCTTCCAACATAACCACTCTATGATTCTATGAGCATGCACGCTTTTTAGAAGGCCTCAGTGCCAACAGCAATTTAAAATGAGTATTAGGGACCTACAGAAAAATGTTACTAATGGGCAGGAATAGAGCATGATTTGGAAGGTGTAAAAAGAAAAATAATCCAATTTCACTGTGGGCCACTTAATGAAAAGCTACTCTTCTAGCAGTAGAACTTTTCAATTAAACAAACAAGCAAAAAAAATGGTATGTCTCAGATCTAAAGGGAAATTTATACCCTCTCTCTCTTCTTCCAAAAATTTTGAGTAAAGTGATTAGGGAAAAAAATCAATTCTTTGTTTAATATAACGGTAGAGGAATAACAGATACAGAGCTGTAAAGGAAACTTAAGGAAAGCAGACAGCAGATACTGATTCCAATTATTAAGTTTTTGGTCTGTGTGCAGAAGATGAATTTTACAGCGGAACCATGCATCTTTCACTCTTAATAATCTCAGAAAATGGTATTTTGAAATGAAGAAATTTACAATCTCAATAGACAGCTGTTAAATTCACAACATATGGAATCTTTTTCTCCCCTTAAATATATTTATTTTCTTCCTTAAATATATTTCTTATGTATATTATAAAATATGAAAAATAAATCAGATACTTATGTTTAACTGTCAGATTAAAAAACAACACATGCGGTCTTTATGAAAGAGTTTGAAATTCACTTATTATAATAAAAGATGGTAAGAAAACAACTTAAAAGTATTTTACCAGCAACCAGACAGGTCAGATTTGACCAGTTTACCTGACAGTGACAAAATCAAGCCCTAGATTAACAAGGCATGAATACATGTTAATGTCAGTATGTATATGAAATATGCACCTTGTTGAAAATTTTTGAGTCACATATTGAAGATTTTAAAAGCATTGTTTTGTTAAAAATTGTAAACCATGCCAGTGAACAGGTGCCTTCTGAATAATCTGAGTATTAACAATTTTCAAAAATATCAAATTTCTGGTTTATTCAGGATTACTTATCCTCTTTTTTTCTGGGAAACTTGTTCAATATTTTTTAAATCATTTCTAGAAATAACATAGAATAATACTGGAATATAATTTATCTATTATTTATTAAGACAATCCAAAAGTATTTAAACATTTTCATTTTATATGTATTCATTTTTTAGCTATAATTATTTCCTGCCTGGAGTGGAAATGCTCAGAAAAAGAAAATTTTATGCTCTGACAAAAAATTTGTTTGAGCAAAGCTCCAGATATATTTTTTAACAAACTATATACACATATTTATTTGTATGTGTTTTGTAAAAATAATCAATTTCTACATAGATTAGAATCAGGGCTGTTATTTCTTTCAACAGTTGTGCCTTCTTCCTGAAGCTTTGGAAGGATGTGTTTCTGACTTCTTTCTTCAGCAAGGAAGATAAAGTTACCCAGCCATCATTCCAATGTGAGAGATCAAGGGTGCACTCCTCGGTTTCTTATCATTTTATTTTGTGCTGTGCTGAACTATTCATCAAAGTAGGAGAGACATCATTTTTTTTTCCAGTCATCATACCAGAGCGTTTGGTCTGATGTCAGTCTGACTCTGAACTGCAAAGTTCACAAAGTAACTTGTTCTGATCTAAATTTTCCACAGACGCTATTTCTCAAATCCTCATTTGCAGTTTAGAAAACAATTTGAATCTTGTATTTAACTGCAGAACGTTATGTCAGTCTATTGTATTATATTGTTAATATAATAATTGTATGAAATATTTGTCACTGCAATCTATCACTTCGGTGCTTATCATGCTAAATAAAAGTTATGCCCTCTGACATCTGGTCTGCCAACAGCAAATACATTGTCTTGCTTAGATTATTTGATTTTCAGGAGTTGCACAGAACACTTTAAACTTTTATTTACTTACCTATTATACTATTTGCATATCACATCTCCAAATCTTTTTTTTTTGTTGTTGTTGTTATTTGGTTTGTTAGTGATATGAGAATTTTCTTTTTTTGTTATGTGATCTCTATCACATATTCAGCTAAACCTTAATTTTGCCTAGCTTGAATTTCTTCATTATGCTAGACAACTTCAGTGTATCCCTTATTACACCAATGAGAAGTGGGAATAGAATTTCAGTAGAAAATTTAATTTTTAATATGAAGAAAAGCTTAAAAGACTAATAATAGTTCTCTTCAGAATATATTTTTCTGATGGTATTGAGAAAAAGAAATATCTTCAAAATAATGTATTTTTTCAAAATAAATGCATTTCAAACTACATGGGAATTGTAATTCAATTGGCTTTCTGTATTTGCTTTTTCTTGGGCTATCTTCTCAACCTGGACAATGCTTCCTACAATGTATCATTCTGATGATTCACCATAACCTTCTTTCCAGGAGAACATATGAGTGCACCCTTCGGGAAATAGAACAAAGTCAGAGAATATGGCCTGAATAAAAGCATGAGAGCAAAGCTAATCAAACTCCAACCTGCATGAAGCATAACAGAATATTTTTTTTAAATTGCAATACTTCTGTATCAGCTCAAAGTAACAGGGCTTTCTGAAGAAAAAATAGACCAAAAACATAGCTTATTTTTAATAATAAATTGTTTCTATTTGTCTGCTGATACTAAGTTTTTTCAAGGGAGGAAGTTGTTAGCACAGAGAAAAAGCAGTTGCTCTGTAAAGCTTAGAGAAAGAGCTAAGAAATACTTTTTTATTCCAAATCTGTGAAGAAAACTGAAATGATGAGCATTCTGTACATCTACCTAAACTTTCCTTGGTGCACAGTGCAAGGAGGGCTTAAGTCAATTGCAGACATTTCCCTCAGGGAATGAGAATTTAGGCAGCAAAAAGCCTGCTAGACTGTCTCACAGGACTTTTCGTCCCACAGACATGCTTGATGCCTCCTAGGCTTTTACACCAGACTATCAGATATTAAATTTCTCTAAATATATTTTTTTCTTTTTCTGACTGATTTTCTGTACTTGAAGAAAAAAAAACAAAAGGAAGTTAAATATACTTTTTTTTTCTATTTTTTTCTGGTCAGAAGTTTTCTTTCAAATCAAATGAAGATGTAATTTTAAGTCAGTTTGTATTAAAATAATTTCAAGAAAAAAAACATATATTTTTGTTGACTATTTTGACCAGAATAGTCTACATTTGAGATGTAATCTTGCTGTGAAAGAGAAGACAGTGTTAAATTTTTTTCTAAAAGATGGACTTTAGACTTAGCCACATTTGAAGACTTCAGAGACAAAAAATATCATCATCTTAACTTTTTTTTTACAGGAAAGCAAGGCTATTACAGACAAGTTTACTAAGACAGATTCTGCCTTGTTCTATTGTTTAACTTTACTCTGTGCTAAGCTTTATTGAATTACTCCTAAGCTAAAGGCTCAGGACACGTTGGCACAGGTTTAAATGCAACCTTATGGACTTTTTTTTTTTGAGTTGACATATGAGATGGAAAGACCAAAGATAGACATGAGACACTCAGAATGAGCTTTGTTTAACTATCCTGACCATTTTCCCTTAAGAGAATGAAAACTGTTAGTATTCAACTCTGTACCATGCTATTAATACAATAAAATTTTCCAGACCCAATACAGATTTCAAGATGTTTGTAAACTGAAGTCACGTCTTTTATTACGCTGCAAATGCTATTGCATTTTAAATTGGTTTAAAACACCTACATCTCTGTATGCAGTAGCCTACTATACTGTAAGGGGAATACTAGGTCACTGCCTGAATCTGTGTTGGAGAACCTGGAGTAAGGACTGTGACTGGCCTGGGGAGCACAGGCAAATTGTTTGCATCTGTGCTCCCCATGTGACCAGAAGGGGTGGACCCAGGGTGGGGCTGCCCTGGGATCCTTTAAGGGCCAGCAGCAGAGACAACTTGTGAAGAGACCAGATACTCCTTGGGGAGGTATTGTCTTTGTAAGGGATCACTGATTGTTGTTACATGAGTTAAAACTTCTATGAAATTTCTGTTTATGGTTTTTTAACACTTAAATGCTTTACCTGGGATTGCTAAAAACCTATCTGAAGCAATCTCATTGCTTTGTTTGCAAGGCATATACCAATCCCTTACGGATAATTTCTAAAGAAATAGAAATAAGAAATAGTACTTGATTCATTGTCTGGTTTACTATACTTGATGTTCCATTAGCTTACAATTAATAAGAGCAAACAAGGGAAGAAAATATAATTAATGTCTTGGTAAAGCTAAGTCTGGCTGTTGATGCAACTTGTCAGCTTTCAGAAGCAGGGTGTTATTATGTGTTAACTTACGTGATCTGAAGTATATACAAAGCATGTAAGTATAGATAAGTATATTGCTTAAACGTGTTTCATTGAGCCTTTGTCAGTGGTTTGTAAATGGTTTTGCACTGTTGCTTTTCAGCACTGGTCCTTTAACCCACCTTTGTGTCATACTAGTATTTCTTTTTTCTTCTTTAAGTTATTATGCAAGCTATATAAACTTCTGGATATGCATGTAGAAATGTTTTTGTTTTGAGACCATTAAGATCGATAACAGTGTGGTATATTGGGACTTTCTTGAGAAGAAAACATCCTGGATTGACAGAGTGGGTGATGCTGTTCCTGTTCTGTGTTGCGTTTGGAATGACATAATTCTGGCTGTTTAGGGAATTATTGGATGAGGTCACCTGGGAAGCTATCCTTAGGGCAAAGGAATAGAACAGAGCTGGTAGCTCTTGGCAGCACAATAGCTCTTCATCCCCCTCAATAAGAAATCCTGCTAATGAGGTAGGAAATCAGCATGGCTAAATGCTGACCCACTGATCAAACTGAGGGAAAAGAAAGAAAAGTTCAGGTAGTAGGAGTAGGGATGGCTGGCCTGGGAAGAGTACAGAGATGCTGTCCGGACATACAGTGATAGTTCCATCTGCGTCTTGTATTTCTTGAGCCTGAACTTGACAAGGGATGTGAAAAATAAGAAGGGATTCTACAGATACATTGATCAGAAGAGACAGACCAAGGAGAGTGCATCCCCCCTCGTAAGTGAGGAGGGACTGGCTACAACAGACAAAGAGAAGGCAAGTTCTTTACCTCAGTCATCACTGGCAGCCAGGTTTCACACATCTCTTGTGTCCCTGAACCTCTAGGCTGGGAGCAAAATCCATCCTGCTGTAACTGAAGAGTGAGTTTGAGACCAGCTCATGAGACTGAATGCGTACAAATCTATGGGGCCAGACAACATGTATCCCAGGGTTCTGAGGGAACTGGTTGATGTGATTGCCAAGCCACTCTCCATCATATTTGAAAAGTCATGGCTGTTAAGTGAGGTGACTGGAAAAAGGGAAACATCACTCCTATTCTCAAGAAAGGAAGATCCAGGGAACTACAGGCTGGTGAACCTCATATCTATACCTGGGAAGATCATGGAATAGATCCTCCTGGAAGATATGTTAAGGTACATGTGAGATGACGAGGAGATCCAAGACAGCCAGCGTTGCTTCACCAAGAGCAGATTGTTTCTCACCATTCTGGAGGCCTTCTATGGTGGAGCAACAGCATCAGTAGAGCAACTGATGTCATCTAGCTGGAATCATGCAAGGCCTTCTATGTGGTCCCCCACCACATCCTTATCTTTAAATTAGAGAGAGATGGATTTGAAGGGTGAACTATTTGGTGGTTAAGGAATTTGTTGGATGATTGCAAATTTATAGTCAATACCTCTATGTCCAGGTGGAGGCTGATCACAAGTGGAGTCCCCCAGGGGTCCATCTAGGGAGTGGTGCTCTTTAACTTCTCTGTCAATGACCTAGGCAGTGGGATTGAATGCACCCTCAGCAAGTTTGCTGATGACACTAAGCTGAGTGGTGCAATTGATACAATACAAGGAAGGGATGTCATCCAAAGAGATCTGGACAAGCTTGAAAATTGGGCATATGAGAACCTCATCAGATTCAACAAGGTCAAGTGCAAGGTGTTGCACTTGGGGTGGTCTCAGATATGTGTACAGGCTGGAAGAAGAACTAATTGAGAACAGTCCTGCCAAGAAGGACTTGTGGTGTCTGGTGAATGAAAAGCTTGACACAAAATGTGGAGCTTTTGGAGCAGGTCCAGAGGAGGGCCATGAAGGTGACAGGCTGGAGCACCTCTCCTATGAACACAGGCTGAGGGAGCTGGGCTTCTTCAGCCTGGAGAAGAGAAGGCTCTAAGGAAACCTCACTGTGGCCTTTCCAGTACTTAAAAGGGAGCTTATAAACAAAAGAGAGACTATTTACACAGTACACAGGCAGATAATGGCAGGACAAGGGAAAATGGATTGAAGTTAAGCAAGGGGAGATTTAGATTAGATGTTAAGAGAAAATCTTTTGTTCAGAGGTTGGTGAGGCACTGGAGCAAGTTGATGAAAGTAGTGATCCCTGGAGGTGTTCAAGGCCAGGTTGGATGGGCCTTTGAGCAATCTGGTATATTGAGTGGCAACACTGACCAAGGCAGGGGAATTGGAACTAGACGATCTTCAAGGTCCCTTGCAATCAAAGCTATTCTATGGTGCTATTAATCTATGATTCTATGCTTCCATGAAAGCAGGCTAGTGAAATGGTCTAAATGAGTGTGGAAGAGTTCCTAAATAAATGATTGAACTTTGAAATTTGACTAAGATCACCCAGACTCCCAGAAAGTATATGTTTTTAGAAAGTGAGTTCTGTTGTTCAAAAGTAATGAATTTTTGAGGAAAACAAGAAACCTGGTATTATCCTGCCTTTTTAAGAAAATCAGGATTGACATCTTTTACAGAGACACCATTTGCAAAGAAAATAATTAGGGAATCATAAGAAAATTATTCTTATGCACGTATGGAATACATGTTATATATCATCTTAGTCAAGGGGATTCTAATCTTTACTAAAACTTGTACATATTGTAATGAATTCGGAATTTGTTGACTAAATTCATAGTAATATAGCAAAATTCAGACAAAGTGGTATGCTTTAGGGAATACACTTTGTCACCAAAATGATTACTTACTGTGTGATTTCCAGAGCAGACCTCAGCAATAAATCTTTCTGATTTTTCTCATTAGAAAGTGTTTTTTTGTTTCTTTATTATTGCTTTTGCTTTTTGTGTCATTTTAATTTTGCTATTTGTACAATTGCGTATCTGCATCCAGGCATTTAAACTCTGTGGAATTATAACAACCAAACAAACAATTTGTTTTCTCTTAATGTCACTTCCTTGAGCTGTTGTGCTTGCAGGAAAAAGATCAGACCTCTTTGAAGCTATATTGGTATTATGCTTAAAAGATCTTATTATTTGTACCATGATTAAATTTTAATAATAATTGTGTATGTCTGATAAATGGTGGCTCTTGCAAGTAAAGCATATCATGAGATTATAATAATATAATAATTTGGAATCAATGCTCCCCTAGGGGAGAAAATAACTTTTTCCTTATTTTTTTCTGTAAGATTGTTGGGATACTAATAGTGAGTCTCTTATTTTTTCTTCTGTTTTTCTATTTATCAAAATTGATTACAATCATTATGTGAGACAGTCTGACCTAAAAATAAGTATTTTTCCTGGAGCTGGTTTACAAATACTAACATGTTTTTTGTCATGACTGAAAAAGTTCAGATAACCTGATTTCTGTGCATGGTTAGGTTTTTTGTTTGGACAGTGGTATTTCCCAGAAGAAATAACTTGGTTCTTATGACACTTCATTAACAAAACTCCAATTATTTCATACTGAGAAGTCCGAGGTTTTACTTCTCAAGATGTAAACAGTATTTCCATTTTGAAGTATTTGCATTGTATAGATGCTATCTCAAAAAAAAAGGTATTTCTGAAATGTCACATTCTAACTTCCAACTTGTGTTGGTGATCTTTTTGCAATAAAAAAAAAAATTAAAGCACACTAAATGTTAAAATATACTGATGTGTACATCCTTCAAACATGCTTCGTTCAGATTTCAGTGCTATGAAACGGTTTATTACCGAGTTATTGATACTATTTTCTTAATATCAAGGTACATTGACTACCGATAAGACATCAATTTAAATAAAATCTTCCTCAATTTCCATGTTCAGAAGTTCACAGAAAACAATTTTTTTTATGCTGATTTGTGCAGGTCCTGGAATTAAAATAGATTTGTTTTTAAATACCTTTGAATTCAACATGTTAACATTTCTTTTAAATAAACATTATTTGTGATTATAATATATCTGCTGTTTTTCACAGTAAAAACTTCAGTCACATTTTACTGAATTATGGAAGGTAGATTTGGATCTTCTCTCATCTTAACATCCTCTGCAGACACAAAAGTTCAAAACTTTGTTTTTAAATAATTAATATATATTTATACATTTACCTTAGTATTTTGAGTACGGAATATTTTGAAAAGCAAGAAAAGAAGATCCATTGATTGCTAATACTTCAGATAATACTTTCAAAAAACGTAATTTCAAGAAATATAGTGTAATGCTTGCTGACAAAAGTCCTTTTCCAAGTTCCCCTTCAATTCTTATGACTTATTCATTAATCACTTTTTTTTTTTTAAGGGTGTAAATACTCATTAACATGGTGATCGAAGCAGCGAAGTTTTAGGATGTGTTATTAAAAATTAAAAAGGACTTGTTTTGAAACATGCTGCTCAAATTGATACAACTATGATTTTTTTTATTATTGTTAGTCAAGTTTCAATTATTTAAAAAAACTTACATTCAGTGACTAAAATACTTTTTTTTTTTTATCTTGTTAGTGGGTCTATAATTATAACTCATGTTGGTTTAATGAGTGTCACGTCAATAGGCTCAAGACAATGTGCTGAATTAACTTTGAGATTGTTTTGAATTGTACTCCATAGGAAAAACAAAAAAGGTTTATACCTGCATTTTTTTTAAAGAGCTTGTTAACTACAGTCTTTCACTGTACCATTATTTATGTAGGAATGTATACACGCTATTATTCCTCTACTAGTGTAACCTACCAGCAGACCTCTACAACGGAAGAAGGTGATGTGCTCAATGAAGTTCAGGGAAGAATACAGAGAGCGTTCACAGCTGTTGTAATAAAAGGTGATCTTTAAACAAAGACTTCTGCTTGTATCACTCAGCTCAACTGGTTGTATAAATGACCATTCTTGAACTGATGAAAAATGTGTGAAGGTCTTCCTGAGCTAGACAGACTGGCATGTGCATATGGCTCAGCCAGGCATAATATAAAAACTGAGTAACCAACAAAAAGAATTTTGAAGATAGCAACAATCTTGAGCTGTCTTCAAGCTAAGTATTCCTTCCTGGTGATTGGGGACACTCAGTCTTGTGATAGTGAACATACTGAGACTATCATAGGAATTTACTGATAACAATTATTCAACTGTATATTGCAATTGCTGTATCATTCTGCCAAATCAAAATCCTATGTAATATCAAATATCTTCAAATATGTAAAATTAATGTTAAAACATCAAACTATTCTCATGGGAAATATCTAAAAGGACTGGTTCATAGGGTATTGGCTTCTGACAACAACGAAACAGGATAGTGCAAGGAAACAGAACTTTTCTGACCCAATAATTCTCTTCTAGAGACTAAAAGTAAAATTCCAGATGAATTTTCATGAGGAAAAATGTTTTCTGTGGTAGAAGGCAACACTATGTGCAGGTAAAGAGAACAGGCTTTTAATAAGATACGTAAAATATGGCAATAAACTGACATGAAAAAAGGCAAAGCTCTGAGTACTGCTTAAACTATTTTCTCTTAGCTAATATCAAGTCATTAAATGGATCTGATTTAGCTGCAAACTGCAATTTTCACTTACATTGTTAACACATAATTAATACAAAATCTATATTCAAGTTTTGCCATATTAGGAGTGCTGTGAAGATGCTTTGTTTGTCCTTCATCTGTCCTGTGCTGTGCCCTGGTTCAGCACAACTATTACACTATGCCCATACTCATTCCCGAAGGATAGCAACATTAAGCTAGGATTTTTCAGTGGCTAGTCTCCTAGAGAAGTGGAAAAACTGAAATCTTAATTATATCATTCAGTTTATGATTATTGTAAGCATTTTGAGTCTAGATGATACTCATGCAAAGAAAATATATTACTTAGGACAAGTCTATGCTTATGTCTGTATCAATTTTGCAAGGCCATAAGTAGATGAGAATATAGGCAAGGATCCAGAGACCAACTCTAGATGTTGTAATGCCATGATGACACTAGCATGACAGGGCAGAAATGCTCCTTCAGCTGAACTGTTGTAGTTGTTAGACCACAAGTCTGCTCAGATATTCCTATTCCCTGGTGTTTCCATGTCTTCAGGGAGAATTTTTTTTTCAGGTGTGCTTTTCAGTAATACCCTTTGTTACAGTATTTCTGTAGTTTTAAACCTCAACCTCCCTTTTCTTTTCTTTTTTTTTNTTTTTTTTTTTTGATCTTCTGCCATATTCCCATAATCATTTGTTTTTCTTCCCTGCTTCTTGTTTACCTTTTAGGGGGAAGACTAGAAAGGGCAAATGGATACCTGACATAAGGATAGGGAAGTCCCTGACACAGATGTGATTTCAGCACACTAATCCCCAGCTTATCATCTCTCCCTTTAAACACTGTAAACTTCATCTAAAGCATTTTTTGACAATGACTTTCATAGATTCATTACTTTCCATTGCTTGCAACTTCTTTCTGTTTTTCAAATCTGACTTAGACTAGTGCTAAAATCTCTTACTTACTTTGTTAGGCATCAGTCATTCACTCACTTTCACTCTCTGTGATACTAATGATTTTGTAGACCTCTATTATACTTCTTCAAAGCTGTCAATTTCATAAGTTGAAGAGAAGTAACATATACGATGTTTCCTCAAATACTATTTAACTTCTTGGATCATCCTTATGAACCTTTCCAGATTCTAGCTGTTCATTTCTGAAGTAAGGGTGACAAATATTATCTATAGATGAGTCATGAATTTGAAGTGGTATAATGTTTCCAGTTCTGCTTTGTTTTTTTCTTAATAATACCTAATATTTTATTGTTGCTGCATAATGAGATGATGCATACATGAAACTTTTTAAACTCAATGTGGATGTTAATAATCAGTTCAGAATTTCATATATGAAATAAAGGAGTGTTCTGTCTTACTTGCAAAACTTACATCAAATTGTTTTATTTCTCAGTCACTGTATATTTAGTATTTAGATTATTTTTCTTCAATTATTAGCAGCTAGTGAAAGAATAATTTCCTCCTCTATTAAAGAAATAGTCAACCTGAAAGTATGTTAAGAATTCTTTAAGAATATAATTAAAAAAAAAAGCTATTTTGGCAACTAAATAATTATTATAATAGTGAAAATGAGGGGTAAGTGTGGTGAACTTTAGGGAGAGAAAACATGACATAGTTCTCTTACAATGAGCATAATCAATGAGGATGCTCTGAAGATTTCTTTTATGTAAGCTCAGTGCGCATTGGTATATATCATTCTTTAAAGCATGTCTTTACTGTTCTTTAGAATGTTCCACACCATGTAAATTCAGTCTGTAGATCCGGAATTTTCAGATGGAATATATTTACGTTCTTCACTTCCCTGCAAAATACAGTGTTACTACTTCCTGCTTACCTCTGTAGTGTAAAAACTCATCAGATCAGCATTTAGATGAGTGCTAGAGAGGCTATGCTAAATATTTTAATTGTATCCTTATCTAGTATCGTACCAGGCTACATAGGTCTTCATTAAGCAATTTCCCTTTTGTTCTGTGCTGTCTTATTTGCTTAGCCAAGAGCATAGAAGCTGTTCTACACCATTTTACTTGATTTCTCAGAATGTATTTGAACTATGGAAACTGCAGTAAATTTTTAAGTTAATAAATTGTTCATTCTTGCAATATGGAAAGCACCTGTATTCTGCCTATGTAGCTTGGACATGTTGATAATGTGTGAAAGAAAGCACAAAAAAGAATCATAGAACGAATTGGATTGAAAGGGATCTCAAAAATAATCTAGTTCTGACACTCCTGCCACAAGCAGGGTTGCCAACCACCACGTTATACACTATATCAGGCTGCTGAGGGCCCCATCCAACCTGGCCTTGAATATATCCAGGGATGGGGCATCCACAACTTCTCTGGGCAGCCTGTTCCAACACTTCATTACCCTCTTAGTGAAAAACTTCCCCCTGACATATAATCTAAATCTCCCCTCTTTCAGTTTAAAACCATTCCCCCTTGTCCTATCACTATCTGCTCATGTAAAAAGCTGATTTCCCTCCTGTTTTTAAGCTCCCTTTAAGTATGGGAGGGCTTCAATAAGGTCTCCCCACAGCCTTCTCTTCTCCAGGTTGAACAAGCCCAACTCCCTCAGTCTTTCTTCATAGGAGAGGTGCTCCAGCCATCTGGACGTCTTTGTGGCCCTTCCCTGGACCCTCTCCAACAGCTCCACATCTTTTCTGTACTGAGAGCCCCCGATCTGGATGCAGTACTCCTGATGGGGCCTCATGAGGGCAGAGTAGAGAGGGATAATCACCTCCCTCTCCCTGCTGGCCACTCCTCTTCTGATGTAGCCCAGGATACTGTTGGCCTGCTGGGCTGCAAGAGCACAGTGCTTGCTCATGTTAAGTTTTTCATCTATCAGGACCTCTAAGTCCTCAGCAGGGTTGCTCTCAAGGAGTTCTCCCAGAAAGTCTGTACACTCATCTGAGATTGCCCTGGTCCAAGTGCAACACCTTGCAGTAGGACTTGTTGAACCTCATTTGGTTCACGTGAGCCTATCTTTAGAGGTTGTCCAGGTCCCTTTGGATGGCATCCCTTCCTTCTGTCGTATCGGCTGCACCACTCAGTTTGGTGTCATCTGCAAACTTGATTAGAGTGCACTTGATCCCATCATCTATGCCATTGATAAAGTTGTTAAAGAGCACCGGTCCCAAGATAGACCCTTAGGGGACACCACTCATTACCTCCACCTGGACACAGAGGTGTTGAACACAACCCTCTGGTTGTGACCTTCCAACTAACCCTTTATCCACCGTGTAGTCCAGCATTTGAACCCATGTCTCTGCAATAAAAAAGATAAAGATGTGGTGTGGGACCATGTGAAGAGGGTAAAAGAGACTGTTGTGTTGAATTTAAAAACAAATTAAAGGCTACTTTTGAGGTAAAACAGCAACATCTCCACTATAGAATTATTATTAACTTTTAGCACTTACATGGTGTTCTTGAGCTTGGAATTACATTTAAAGTGATCTATCATTATTAGCTTTTAAATATATTTCATCTGGGGACATAGAACAAATCAAACAGGTTTGAACTGTCTCAGAATATGAAGTCCCTACAGAGAGATCTAGACAGGTTGGACTGCTGAGCTGAGGCCAATGGGATGAAGTTCAATAAGACCAAATGCTGGGTCCTGCATTTTGATCACAACAACCCCAATGCAGCACTACAAGATTGGGGCAGAGTGGCTGGAAGTCTGTGCTGATGAAAGGGATGCTGGGGGTGTTGGTTGCTTCTTGGCTGAACGTGAGCCAGCAGTGTGCCCAGGTGGCTAAGAAGGCCAACAGCATCCTGGCCTGCATCAGGAATAGTGCAGCTGGCAGAACCAGAGAGGTGATTGTCCCCCTGTACTCAGCTCTAGTGAGGCCACACCTTGAGTACTGTGTTGAGTTTTGGGTCCCTCACTACAAGAAAAACATTGAGGCCATGCAGAGTGTCCAGAGAAGAGCAATGAATCTGATGAAGGGGCTGGAGCACAAATTGTATGAGGAGCGGCTGAAGGAACTGAGATTATTTAGTCTAGAGAAGAGGAGGCTCAGGGGAGATGTTATTGAACTCTCCAAATACCTGAAAGGATGTCATGGTGAGGAGGAGGTTGGCCTCTTCTCCCGAGTTACTAGCAACAGGACTAGAGAGAATGGCCTCAGGTTGCACCAGGGGAGGTTCAGGTTGGATATCAGGAAAAACTTAGTCTCCAAAAGAGTGGTCAGGCACTGGAACAGGCTACCCAGAGAGGTGGTGGAGTCATCATCCCTGGAGGTGTTCAAGACACATCTAGATGTGGCACTAAGGGACATGGTTTAGTGGTTTAATAGATGATCTTGGTGATAGGTGGACTAGATGATCTTGGACATCTTTTCCAGCCGTCATGATTCTATGGCAGTAATAAATGTTTCTGATGAGCTTTTGGTCATATCTGAACTTAATTTTATACTATTACTTACCTACTGTAACTATATATACATACATATGCTTATATATATACTTGGAAAAAATTGTTTTTCTTTTTAGATTGGACAATCTATCTTTCTGCAGAAAGAGGTGTACACACATCTAGTGAGAAGCACCGGAGGTGGTAATGCTGAGCAGACGTTTTAATATATGCAGTACCAGATAGCTATTGATAGCTTTTGACTTATGTTGATAAAAGCAAACATATTTATTGTTTCCAAAATTATTGACTTGCGGGCTCTGAATTTTAAAATTTAATTAATTTACATGTTCTTCAGTTAGAGTAATTGAACATTGTTTAATATAATCCTACAGATATGAAAATAACTACGAGGTATACAGCTAAATTGTTCTGTCATTTATGTAAGATTACTAACTGTTTTTCTATTTATAGCTGCCTTAATCAGTGCTTTTATTACCTCAAGGATACACTGATGGCACCATTAAAGAAAGCTTATCACAAATCTCACTTTGATTGCCTGGTAAAACCGGCATGTGCTATGAACTTAAAGACTAAAGAACATTTCATCTATTCTATAAATATTATTAAATAATAAGCTTGCTTAAAAAAAAAACAAGCTCTAGAATAATTCTATGATATTTTACTTTTCATGAACAATCTACCAGATCAAATTTGGTGGTATTCCTATGAAACAAAATGCTCTTGCAGTTTAAATCATTAGAATTATATTAAAATAAAAATAACAAAAGGTCATGTCTATAGCTTTAAAATTATAATCTTGCATTCAAATAGTGTGTTTATGTCTCTGCTTTATGATACATCATTACTGAGCTTACTCAGAAAAGTTTAGGAATGCTTGCTGTTTTGTACAGGTATTAGATACTTCGCAAAATATACTTATTTCCTTCTAAAACTTTGGAATTTTTAATAAATGTATTAGAATTGTAGAACAATTCTAAATAGCAAGATACATTGATGAATCAGTTTAAATGTACATGCACAAAAATGCAAGACATTGATATATACATTGTTTTTTAAATATGCTTCCTGATGTAGGTAAAGAACTGTTTGAGTTTTCAAAAAGCAAACTGCTTAGATACATGCACACTTCAGAAAGCTTGGATTTTGTGAATGGAAACAGAGAAAAAAGTATCCCAGTGCTTTCAATATGGTTTACCATTCTATTTTTTAATGTTTTTGCTTACATCCAACCACCCACAGTATTTTTAACTGTCAAAGTAATTAGGAGCAAGTTTATTGGGGGAAAAACTCTTATTCCTGGCCAGACATATTTTATGTATGGAAAACCAAACATTGTGACAGATAATCTTATATTATAAGAAGCAGCACAAATGAAAATGTATTTTATTCTTTCTTTCTCCTTATTTTAATAAATTGTCACTGATACCTTTGAAAGGAAATCATTTGCTAGGTGAGATTAATTCAGGAAGAGGAAAAAAAATCATCAAAACTTATTCAAAACAAAGCCAGAAAGTCATTTATTTCATGGGAATTACCCGACCTTGTTTCAGGCCTTATTTCACCAGAAATTTTACTGAATAGAAAAATCTAGTTGTCTTGTCAGTAGACTGATGCTGTATTATTATATTGGCCTGTATTGTTGCCCTATATATGTTACTTTTTTTATTTTTTTAATAACAAAGCTAGAAGGATTGGTTTCCATTTTTTTTTTTTTTTTCACTTCTTGGATTATATGGCAATTGTTTCTAATACTTGTTTGCGAAGAGTTTTGAAAGCTGCTCTTTTCAGCAGCTTTTGAAAGTTCCACAGAACAGCAAACTCCGTGCTCCTTCCCCATCTGCATTCATTTCTGTTTCTCTCAACATGGATTCAGCTCATCTGTCATCCTCAGCAATAGCTGAAGTTATTTCAGGCTCTATCTGTCAGCTGGGGACTCACAAAGCAAGCAGTCTAGTCTGGGTTTTCTTTTTTTTAAGCGTTTTCTAATATTAACATGGACTTTATACTTCCCGATCAATTTTTGCAGATATTTGCTTCTGAGTAAATGGCCAAATTTTAATCTTTGTGTCCTGTGAATACGTATTATAGGTAATACTTTTATATAATAAATACTTCATCTATTAGAATTTTTCTGTGAACGTCTTTGTCACTATGAACATCAGA
Source organism: Penelope pileata (assembly GCA_013396635.1). NCBI lineage: Eukaryota > Metazoa > Chordata > Aves > Galliformes > Cracidae > Penelope > Penelope pileata. Next base: position 39,733 of record WBMW01004894.1, read on the forward strand.
CTAATAACAGTCAAAACTAAAATGTAGTTGCTTTTAAAGGGTGCGTATATGTAATTACTTTAAATGTGTAACTTAGATATTAGCATTGTTTTCTGTTGAGCTCATATTCACGTGTGTTGTATAATATATGTATAATTAAATATTTCTGAAGTTCAGTAGTTTTACAAATGTATTTGAATAGGTCCCAATAAGAGCTACAATATTTTTAGGGTTAAATTACTTGAAACAAGACCACAAATGAAAACACAAAAAAATTGAAATAAATACCCTTAAATGAAGTTATGATTAGTTCATTGGCAAAAAGTAATAATGATAGTGATATAATTACGTATCTATTAGAGTTTTAATGTTCCCTTGTGATTCAAAATAGCTGTAGTTAGAGCCTGGAGCAGACTTTCACAGATAGGTCCAATCTTGAGCGATTTTGCCATTAAGTTTTTCTCCAAAAATAAACAAATAAATTCATGCTAAGAACAGCTGTCAGAAAACAAGGTAAGCACTTTGATTGGAAACATATCACTGTTCATCTGTTATTGTCAAGACCTTTGGCTCCTTTTCTCTCAACTTATCAAATGTAGAAGGTAAGTCTTCCTTGAAGCCTGATCCAACTGATTAACTGCCATGAAGTTTAATCAGGATTATCTTCTATAATTTTCCAATGATTAGAAGATTTATTCATTCTTACTTGCAATGCTATTTAAAGTAATGGATAGTGTGTCTTCAGCAAGCCATTCCACTTGAGCTGAGCAGTGGAAGTCATATAGAATTTCCCGCAGTTTAACATACAATAGTCCTTCTAGAAAACACACATGAAATAATGAATACCATTCACTGTATGCATCACAGGCATTTCTAGTCAACATGGATGGAGAACTGATTTATGATTTTTATTTCTGTTTTCCATGTTTATAGAGGCATAGAGGATACAAGATGTTTATCTTGAGAAATGACTACTTTTCACTACTCATCAGGAAGAGATATCTGAGAAACATATAAACGCTCGTGTGGTCTCACAGAGATGTCTTATGATTGTTACAAATCAAAGTCTTGAGAACTGTGAAATATAGTACAAGAGGTATCCCCAAAATATTTTTAATGACTGAAGTCATAAAATTTAGCAAAGGCAAAAAAAAATCCAACTCGTAAGTCCATTGCTCAGGTACAGGAAAGTGGAAAAATATAATGTTCCTGTTGTGTAGTGGTACAATGTATAGCTGCTTTGAGTACTGACATCTTTGTAAATACACAGAGAAATGACTGCTTCTAAAGAAAACCTCTATATAATTTCTTTATATTTTATTTCATTTATTTGAAATAAAATAGAAAGTATTTTGCTACCAGTTCTGTGTGGGAGAAAGAATTGTGGGAGAAGATGAGAATGAAGTAATATGATAATTCTTCTCTGAACAATATCTTCTGTAGGTGAAGTTGACAAATGCTATTGCCACTGCCAATAGTGATAACAGATTCAATGCACTACACCACTAAATTAAAATAAACGCCACATTTTTCAGTTGGTGTAGTGAGGTAGTGAGACTGAGATGTGGAGTTACGACTTGCTCTATGCCTTTTACTGTTCCAGTTCACTTTCTCTCTGTCCTTCAGAAGTAACAAACAAAAAACTATTGCTTGAATAAAATATTTGTTCTCTTTGATTCTGTGCAGATAAAAATCCCAGTAGTTTGAAACACAGAAAATCCTTGTGAAATTATCATGTAGATATAACAGGGCCTAAGAGATGAGCTGGATAAACATCTTGGTTTCCCTGCCTCTTTTTATAGCCTATATTCTAAGAGCATTAAAATTTCATTATCAATTTAAAATTATTTAAAATTAAATTAGAAACAACACGAATAATTATATTGTGCACACTGTTCTAATTACTAAAGTTCTGATGGGGGTAAATTAATTGACTCTTTATTTCCACATTATTCAAAATTACATTTTTTACTACATTAGCATCATAAGCGGATTATGCCTATAATAATTGGTGTCAATGCAACTGTCAGGAAAACGGCTGATTTGAGAGTTGGGTGGAGGGTTGTGAACTTCTTGATTAATTTCCTTCCTGCTGTTCATTTTATAAAAGATTAGGAGGTAAGAAGGATGGAAAATATCGTCTTTGCTTCAGTGTCCACCAGTGTCAAAGTCTTGAGCCCACAATGCGGATGTATTATAGGCTACAAGGCTCCAGACGGGGTATGAGAATGAATCGCTGGAGTTATCAGCAAAACTGCTTTATTAGCGTTACTGTTGCTATTCGATGAACACAGAGACAACACAGAAAAAGAAAAAAAAAAAGAAAAAGACAATAAAATGTTGTTAGCTTTCTTCTTTTCTCAACGCATTTTCACGTTTATTGTATACTGTCAGTTTAGACCAACATGTCCTTCTTTCAGACGGTCTCACAAGTGTCACTAGTTTTGCAAAAGGAAGATGTACAAAGTCCTATAGATGTTATGTATGTATAACTCATAGCCCATACGTATGAATAACCATTGTGTAGATTTTGAAAAACATTTTAAACTGTCATGTTTAAATGCATATTTTTCCTTTGCTTCATCATTTGCTTATTCTTTCACTCTACTGACCTTTCTTCTTCAGAAAGTTCATGAATTGCAGCTGTTACTTATATCTTAATTTTATTTTAAATTACATCTTAATTTTATCTTATCTTAATAAGCTGTTACTTACTTATTATTGTATCATTTGAGAGGGAGCTATCTCTACTTCTAGACTGTAGTGTATTTCACGGAGTTCTGGGTGGATCAAGTTAAATTTTGCCAAGAAAAAATATGTAAATCGTTAATCATTATTAATAATCATTATAATTATAATTAAAAATATAATTATATTAATCATAATTATTAATAATCATTACATTTAGTCATTTTTAGTATCCTCGACTTTCAATTATGATTTCTTCTTTGTATACAAGAATTGGTTTTTATTTATTTATTTATTTTATTTCTAATTAGAGTTTCTATTGATGGTTGAAGTTTTGGATTGGCAATTAATCCAAACAGAGCAACGGACACTGATTGCACATTTGAGTTTCACTTGCTTCCATAAAAGTAGTGCAGAAAGATGAAGCCGTCTTTATCCAAACCTGAGAAGGTCCACTATAGCTTCTTTACTGCAACTCTATTTAGAATAAGTGAACTGCTATCTGACTGACTAATTTCTGGATGCAAAATAGCAGCTTGTACTGCAACTTAGGTTATCTGTTTGATAATACATTTTTGCTAATAGATGTTTTGCTGTGCGGTTCTTGGCTGCCTGCTGCAGTTAAACCACAACAGCATTATACAAAAAGAATTCCAACATCTTGTATTCATTCTCTGTATACATCATAAAGCAGTTTTCAGATTCCAGAGAGTTTTCTACATGCTTGGTTCTGGCATTTTTTATAGAGATTTTTGATTCAAGAAGAGTTCTAGTCATAGACTTTGATATTTCTTTTTACTACTTAGGCTTCAAACTTTTTGCAAATTTTGATCTCTGTATCAGTATCATATTTCCAGTCTGTGTTTCTGCTAATAGGAAACTTGTTAACAAAATGAAAGCCTTCACTTCTGGTCCACTAATTCTCCCATTTTGGGAAACTTGATGGCTGAAGCTTGCAAGATTATTTGGCTTTCACCTCTACGCTCTGAAGCTACTGCCACTTGTTTTCATCCTCTCTGAGTGTTAAAGGACCACATAAAACTTCCTCTCACTGCAACTTCCGATGACTCCTATTTCCTATTTCCTACTTTGTGTGATTTTATAACTGACCTAAGAAATACTTATGTCAAATATAAGAAAAGTGTTCCTGTATATGCTGACTATATCAATAGATGATTTTGACCAGGCTTAGAAGGAATGGGTTAGAACTTTACCTTTTCATTTTCTTCAAGCCTACTAAAATCCATTAAAAAGTAACTTTTCTTATCAATAATCTAGTATAGTTTGGCTAATCATTATTTCAGAATGCTATCAAAGAATAGCAATATCCCATGCTTGTTCTGATCACCACCATTCATCTTGCTAATCCCAAGGCTTTATTATTGCATAGAGAAAACCAAAACAGTGATCTTGAGTCAGCTGAAGAAGCAAGCTATTTTTTACCCTCTGGATTATTCTTAAGATTCATTACATTCTCCAATCACGTGACTAATGAAATTTCTGTGCCTTCCCAGACAATAATGCCACAGAGTTGGAAACAAGTGCTTGGAAATAGGCAGTGAACATTGGTTTAAGCAGCTTTTAATATCTAATAGGATTTAACATGTGATTTACCTATCAAAATGAAGGTATTTTAGATATCAGCTACAGAGTTGCCTCTGCTTGCCTTGAAAGCCTTCACAGACTGGGCAGATATACCCACAGTCGTACGAATGTTTTAATTCCAAAACAAATATCCGAAATAGATGAATAATACCATAGAAATGGCTCTTTTCTTCCAAGTGAAAGCCTCGGTGACTAGCTCATATGAGACAACTCCCTCTCCTAATCTGTATTTCATTGCTTTTGGGGAAGGAAAGGTGAAGTGCCTTCTTTCATAACTCTACAAGAGCTGACTGTTTTCAATTTTTCTCATAATAGAAACATGGCCGTGGGCAATATGAGCAAGTTAGTGGAAACTGATGCATATTTCAGAAAGTGCATGCAAACACATTCCATTTATTCCTCACTCTCTATTTTTTTGCTTTTCTTGTACTTCTTAAATCTGATTCTGACATTGCTCAAGCTCTTTATCAGACAGCAATGCCTTTTTGTTGTTTTGATTTTTTTTGTACTTCTGACACTTATGCTTTTTTCTTTTTCTTTATACTGTTCCAGAGTAAAATCTTAAGAAAATTGAGAAATAATTGTTTTAATCTAATGGCTTATCAAGAAGATTTGAATAAACGGGCTGGTGAGTGTAAAGGACTGGAGACAAACACATCAACTGTCTTCAAACGGAAAAGATCTTATTGGAAGGATATAAAAATCTGTGCTCCATGCTCATGATGATGTGTTATGTATATTAAGTTGCCACAGAGAAAATACAACTTAAAAAAGCTGCTACAAGTTGTTGATTGTGATATTTGAGTATGCATTACCTGAGACTACATTAATAAGGATATTTTTAAGACTGACTTAGTCAAAAATAATTGATCCTATCTTTGGAAAGAGAGAGGAGGACTAAAGAATTTCTTAAAAGTTCTTCAGTTTATAATGTTCTTTTTCCATAGCTATGATGAAGCTTTTGTGTCAAATAGCTAATAAAATATGTATTCATACACATTTACATACTGTATAAATGTTGCATAAGGATTATATATATGTATGTATACACACGTGAGCTGTTTTGAAAGTAATGCCTTCTATTTTATTATGTTGGTGGCATGGCAGTAAAGGTTAAACATTGCCACCAATATTCCATTATATTTTGTTGCCATGAGACGGATGGCAGCAGAGGGGCAGTCTGACAAAATGGCATCTGACATGGAAGTGCATATGATGCAAAAGTGTGGAATTGCACTCCTCCCTGCAGAAAAAATGGCACTCATCAACATTTATTGACTACTGCTGAATGCTTCTGGAGACCAAACAGTGGACATCAGCACAGTGAGGTGATGGGTGGTACATTTCAGCAGTTGTGATAGTGACGTGAAAAACAAGACATGTTCTGGAGAGCCATGCAGATTTTTATGAGCACTGCATGCAGACTCTTGTTCATCGCTGGTGAAAATGCACAGCTAATTGTGGTGACTATGTTGAAAAACAGTGTTTTGTAGCTGAGAATCTACTCCATTAAATAGTGCTATTGTGCTCTTTGTATCTGTTGTAGTTTCCATGGAAACGAATAGGAGGCATTACTTTCAGAGCAACCAATGGATGTATATATATTGTTTATATATAACATTTAATATATATCAAAATTATTTGTTTTGCCAGGTGTTGTTTTCAGAAAAGTCAGGAAACTACAGTTCCTGAGAGACCCCATGCTGAATGGTCACAATCTTTCTTCTTTGTCTTTATTTTAAAGAAAAGTTTTCTGGTTATGGTCCAGATTATTTTCACCCTGTAGTGTTCAAATATTTTGTACTTCCTTGTACAAAAGTGGAGAACTTCCTTGTGGAGGCGTTTCAATGAAGAATTTTATGATCTATTTTTCATCAGTTGTTTTTTCTCATTGGAAAGTAGTCAAACTCTTCAATATCAGCATGACATATAATCACAGAAAAATTGGAAAAAAAAAAAAAACCTAGTGTATTACTTAGACACAAATCTGAATTAATTCGTTATATGCTATGTCTTTCAAGTATTCACGCAGGCTGTTCTTAATACAGTCACAGCGATGTGGCTCCCAAACCTTTCAAGCTCTCTTCTCCACTCCAGTCACATCTTCTTCTGGATAAATGACCTCAAAAATTTTAAACTCTAACCTTTCTATACATCTCTGTGGACTCTGAGAAGTGCAAAACCTGATTAAACCTGATTATTGTTTAGGTTAGCTCAGTGCTGAGCAGAACACTACTATGTTCCTTCCGTGTCATATTATGTTACTTGCTCAATAATAGTATGATGTTCACTCAATACTATGATACAGTTTTGTCTCAAGAAGTATTAAACATTTTCTGAAGAAGTTTAACACCTTCTGATATTTGAGAAGTGGATTGCTACTTCCTATATCCAAACAATTCCATACTACTTTCTGGACTATTTCTCCAGCTTGTAAAGGTAATTTTTAATTGCAGTCCCATACTCCAAGATATTTGCTTCTCCCTATTTCATGTCATCCAAAATGGAACTCATGTTCTTTACAAAATTATACTTTACATTCTCCAGCCTACTAAGGAAAACATTATATAGCACTAGAGCCAGCGCAGATGCTTGTAGAACCGGATATTTTACTGGATATTTATTGATGACTCTTTTCTGCTTACAGTAGTGTCATCAGTAATATCTTATAAGAACATCATGCAAGACACTACAGAAAGTATAACAAAGGCAAGACAGACATGTCTATGACTTATGAAGTTTTAGGAGATACCTACCCACAATGTTGTTATTGTACTGTGGCAGAAAATTAGAGTTGTTTTGACACAATTTGTTCACAAGTCCATCTTGTCTAGGACTTAACACCTTGTTAGCTTCCAATGTTCATTTGATTATGAAGGAAGCCTTTCTCATTTGGTGAGACAAAAGCGCACAAGAAGTGTTTATTGGAATTATTATTATATTATTATAATATGCATATGGCAATAGGGAGCAGGATTCTGGAGAACAAAGTCATAGTATGTTTCTCCAACATCAAAATATGTGTTATTAATAGTAGAAAAAATTTCCATTGAGAAAAAGACCTTATACTCCCAATATGAAACAGTATGAAAAGTGTGAAAGAACTGTACTTGCTGAACCATGTTTTGCTGTCTGTATCTCACTAGTGTATAAATCATGAAGATCACACAAGGTCAATTCTACCTTTATTCACAAATACAGTGTTATAAATGTGAGTAGCTGTTCATGTCAATCAGCAGAGGTATTTTTAGTATGAAGCAATATTATTCAAATGTCTTACAAAACATAGAATTAATTTTTTTTGTAAATGTAAATCAGACAATGTGTGCCCAGAGATTTCAGGGAAAAATAAACAGTACTTTTCTCTAGTCAAAGCTATTATTAAAAGTAATGTCTTTACAAATTGAAACAACTAAAATTAATGGTTAACAGTTAACAGCTTTCAGAATCTTTAATTCTATTTGTCCACGTAAACAGAAAGCCATGTCTAATTATTTATATATAGAACATGGTAGATCAGAAAACATAATTTCAGCTAATATTTTTGAAAGGTCCAGAAAACAGTTAATGATTAGTAATTAACTCAATTATAGTGGAAGAAAAATGTGAGATTTATTCCTAGGTATAGATTTTCATTAAGTTAATACATTAAGTTAATAATTTAGTGTTTTGATGCTTTTTTTGGTTTGTTTCCTTTTTTCTTTTTACATAGAGGAAGGCTAGGTGGGAGTACAGAAAGGAACTGTGGAAAATACATAATTAGTCATGGAAATTCCCAATAATAATTAAGCAAAAAGTTCCCAAAGAACTCCTACAGCATGAAGTTGGTGAAGGATTACAAAGTAATTTATAATATGAATTTCATCATGAAGCAAATATTTTTAAAATGAATCCTTTCTGGTTACTAATATATTCTATTTTTCTTCTGTAGAATTGTTCCTACAGGCTTATTGCATAACTTTCTTTTCCTATAAGTAGACATTGAAGCCTAGAAAATAGATTTGTTACAAATGGCCAAGTTAAGGATTTTATAGCTTTTCCTCAAACTTTTCTGGTTTCACTGAGAAAATATTATGCCCTAAAAATTCTGTAGGAAGACAAGGCAGTTCATGAAAAGACTATGGCAATCATATGAAATAACTAGTGTGTAAGATAATTGCTTTATCAGAAGTTTCTACAGTTTGCTAAGGTTTAATTTCTAATGAAATAACGAGATATGAAAATTAAAAATCATGACAGTCAAAAAACATCTGACAATTGAAAAATGGAATTTTGCCCACCTTGAGGCTTGCACTGAATGATTTCAAGGAGGATTTGGGGAAAGAATGCAACTTTGTACCCAATGACACATGTCCATATCATAGAACTGAACAGTAAAGGACTTGAAAACTTGATAAATAGAGGACATGAATGCTATTCTACTCAGTAATTAGGCAAGGGAGGATGAGGGTGAATAGAAAAATGATGACATGGCTGCACTTCATACTTATTAGACTGTCCTTCCAATGATCTCTGCCTCGATAAGATGTGGAATTTACTTCATCAATATGCTGATACTGCAGATAATACTTTTCACACTGAAGACACCAGGTAAAATGATGAAAAAATGCCACACAAACAAGACAAAAACTATGTTCTCAGAATTTATTTTATTTTCTGTAAAGTTGCATGAATATATGTATTACAATATTGAATAATTTCTGAAATCCTTCACTTAAGATTTCCTAAAACTTCAGTGTTCTGAAGAAATGACTAGGAAGAATGAAATGGCTCTGAATGTATAATCTACTGCTTCTAATACATTTGTTTTTCACTGTGTTCAGAATGTTTCAATCTGTCAAAGCTAGTAGAAAGCCTCTGATGTATTGAGATGTATTCTGAATAAAGTGTGAAGAAATTTTCTTTCACTCATCATACTGTTCTGAATGGATTTTGTTCAGGTAAATCACTTGAAGTCTGGATGGAGAGGGGGTAGCTTTCCCTGTGGGAACTGATCAACTTGTTCATCAGAAATCTAGATCTTTCAAACTAGTAGGTGCTATTTTTGTAACTGTAGAGTGGCTTGGAACTTTGATAAAGTGGAATAAAAATGGAGCAAATGCATATTATCCCTTACATTTTCAACAGCCATCAGATTAAGAACCCTCTAGGTCATCATATTTACTCTGCGTTTCTTTATCTAAACACATTTTGGAACAATATATTCTTACTAGTTGGTAAAGTTGTATGAAAGGTTTTAGCTGTGCATTCAAAAAAGGACTTTCCTGTTTTTAAACTCTTTATGTCTTTGGGATGTTATGAAAAAAGATCAATAACTCCCTATTTATCTTCTGTCTTCTTCTGACATAAAATACCTCATCTCAGCTTAGTGTGTTTAAAAGAAATTACTTTTTATAGATGCAAAAGATAGGTGTGTAATGCAGCAGAGCGGTGTGCAAGAAGGGTCCAGAAATCGAGAAGCCTAGCCCGCAGCCCTCACAAGAGAGCAGCTGAGGAGCCACGGGCAGGGCCAGGAGCAGTGGTATAACACCCCCAGTCATGCACAAGCAGCACTAGGAGTGGGGAGACAAGGGCATGGTGCCTCAGTAGGGTGTGGTGTGTCTTTGGACAGCAGTTAAGAGAGTGGCAGGGCATGCACTGGGGAGCAGGCAGCCTCTGCTTTCTCTCTGCTGAGAGCAGCACTGTCAGAGCAGTTTGCGCAGGCGGGGCACTGTACCTTCCTCACAGGTTCACAACCAGAGGAAGTGCTCTTGGTCTCTGCCAGAATGGTGGAGGGCACTCACCTGAGAGCTAAAACCAGTGCCCCTACAGGGAACTCCCCAGAGATGTCCAATGCATCTGCTCAGACAGAACTGGTAAGAAAGGAGTCTTTGGTTCAGGTGGTTGGTTGCACCAAGTGCCTTGAACCTTCTCCTGGTGATAAGGGAAGTACCTGCACAAAGTGTACGCAGGAGTATGATCTTTTATGACAAGAGGCTGAGCTGTAAGCAGCAGTTAAAAGGTTGCATAGCATTAGAGGCACAGAGACAGGTTGTTCAATAATCATATTCCAGTAGGGGACACCATTGAGAAGGAGGCACCTTGGTCCCTGGTGATGCACAAAAATCGGGCTCCACTTCAGTTCCTGCTCTCCAACTTCATTATCAAAAACAGATATGAAGCTGTTATAGCTGTAAACACCCATGGCACCCAGGACATAGATCTCAAGAAGAAACTGTACTGGCAGCCTGCAGTGGATACAATAAAAATAGACACTATGTGCTTGTAGTGGGTGACTCCCTGTTAAAAGGCACTGAGGTTCCCCTCTGCTGGCCTGACAGAGAGTCTTGAGAGATCTGCTGCCTCCCAGGTGCCAAGATCCGGGACATTGCTGAGAGAGTGCCACAGCTTGTCAAGAGCCCAGACTGCTATCTGCTATGGCTCTTTCTTGTGAGTGTGAATGACACTGCAAACTGGAACACGGGCAGAATCAAACAAGACCAGAAAACTCTGAGACCACACGTAAGAAACACTGGTGCCCAAATTATCTTCTTCTCAATTTCGCCAATTGGAGAAAAGAGAGAAGCCAGAAATAAATATATAAAGCAAATCAACTCCAGGCTGCATAGCTGGTACTGGGATAAAGGTTTTGGTTTTTATGACCAACAGTGTCCTGGGGTGCTTTAAAAGAGTGACCAGCAGGTAAAGGGAGGTTCTTCTCTTCTACTCTGCCCTGGTGAGGTCACATCTGAAATACTGTGTCCAGTTCTGGGCTCTGCAGTTCAAGAAAGACAGGGGTGCCTAGACAGAGTCCAGTAAAGGGCTACAAAGATGATGGCGGCATGGATCATCTCCTGTACAAGGAAAGACTGAGAGATCTGGGCCTGTTCAGCCTGGAGAAGACTGAGAGGGGATCTTATCAGCACTTACAAAGGGTGGGTGTCAAGAGGATGAGGCCAGGCTCTTTTTAGTTTTGCTTAGGAACAGGACAAGGGCCAATGGGCACAAACTGGAACACAGGAAGTTCCACCTGAACGTGAGAAAAATCTATATGTTGAAGGTGACAGAGCGCTGGAGTAGGCTGCCAAGAGAGGTTGTGGAATCTCCTTCTCTGGAGAGACCATTTTCCTTTGCAATCTATTGTAGGGAACCTGCTTCAGCAGGGAATTGGACTAGATGATATCTAGAGGTCCCTCCCAACCCCCATGATTCTTTGATTCTGTGGACACAACAGAAAATTAATTTGGATTAACAATCACTACAGCAGTTGTCAGAGAGGTTTTGTTTTATAACCATTAATATGAAATATTGTACAAGAAAGTTGTTAAGTCAAATACACTAATTACAGGAATTAGTATACCTACTTTCCTATGCCACTTTGTCAGTGATAAATCTGAGATTTACTTCTCTCTTCACATCTGGCTTTCCAAGACTAATCAGAAGTTATAACGGGTCATCAATGCATAGACCACTCCATACCTTGTGGTGCTCCGTAATGCGTCTGTTCAATGCTTTGTCAGTCTTAACCCATCTTCACATGTGCTGGCATGGATAGGTCTTTCTGAACAGCTCTCTGGGCTCCAAATAGCTAGATTTTCTAATCAGCCTTTAACTTTTCTATTATCCAGATCTTGTTGTAGCTTTTTTACTGTTTTGTAAAGTGGTCACAGTGTTTTGGGAAGGTTGAAACATTCCATAACCACCAGACAGACTCACTTGAGGTCTTTTATCACTTTGAAATCTTTTATGCTCTCATCGTACTTCCTGATACAGATTTATTAAATCATTTTTTTAAATTCAAATTTTCAAAACCCAGCATATTTCTTTCATAAGTTTTCAACCTGGAAATTGGCATTTTTGAAAAGTAATGTTGCCCTCAAATTTACAGACAGCTAGTTTTGTGATCAATGGAGGAAACAGAATAACAAAGATTAATTTCTGTCTTGTCTAAATTGTCAGTAGTTTTGCTGAATCATAATGAATTGCATTGGTAAGATAGGATATTTATGATATTTGTCAAAAGTTTCCAGAATACTGCATAAGGTTTTTAGTATCATAATAAATAAATAATGTATGGGTGCTATATCAATACAGTGGAAACATTTCCTTGCCCCACAGATCTAATCAATAACCTAATTTTAGTCAAGCGAATGTGACAAACAATGACAATGAACAGAAGTGATTGATTAAAAAATACAATACTGCCAAACAGGAACAATAAATCAAAGTCTCATCAAAACCATGGAAAATGACCAACCTATATTTTTGATGATTGAAAAAGAAAGTAATATTTTAAACACATATGAAACATAGTGATAGTTCTATGACAGAATGATGGATATAATTCCCACTCAGAAAACACCTGAGGCTTTGCACAGGTAAAAAAAAAAAAAAAAAAAAAAAAATGGAAGGAGAAAGCAATTAAAACTTCAGTTTAGTTACTAGCGTAACTTGCATCTTCCTAACATTGCAAAATCATTTCCTGAGCTTTCCCAGAGACTGTTTCTTCCAATCAGTGTCATCACAAGGACAGAACCTTTCCAGCCTTATGAGGATGCAAGTTTTCAGATTGTAGAATCATAGAATATCCCAGGTTGGAAGCTACCCACAGGGATCATTGAGTTCAACTCCTGGCTCTACACAGCGCTACCTAAAAAGTAAACTCTATGCCTGAGAGCGCTGTCCAAATGCTTTCTGAACTCATGACCACTTGGTGTCATGACCACTGCCCTCGGGAGCCTGATTTAGTGTTCAGCCTCTCTCTCAGTGAAGAACTTTTTCCTAATAATCCTACCTGACCTTCCGCTGACACAGCTCCATGCCCTTCTTTCAGCTTCCATCACTGTCACCAGAAATAAGAGATCAGTGCCTACCCCTCTTCTCATGAGGAAGATGTAGACTTCCATGAGGCCTCCCTTCAGCCTCCACTTCTCTGGGCTAAACAAACTAAGGGACCTTAGCTACTCATATGTCTTGCTCTCTAGACCATCTTCATAGATCTTCTCTAATAGTTTTAAGTCCTTCTTACATCGTGACACTCAAACCTGCATACATTACTTGTGGTGAGGCTGCACCAGCACAGAGAAGAGCAGGACAATCCCTCCCCTCACCTGGCTGGCAGTGCTGGGCCTGATGCACCCTGCAGGGTATGGTTGTCCCTTCTGGCTGCCAGGGCACACTGCTGACTCAGATTCAGCTTGCCATTGATCAGAATCCCCAGATCCCTTTCTGCAGGGCTGCTCTTAAGCCTCTCATCCCCTAGACTGTATGACTGTGTGGTATAATACATGTATTCAGGGATGACCTGTCCCAGGTGCAGAATCCAATACTTCATCTTGCTGAAATCCATGTGGCTGGTGATTAATTGTCCAGTGTGTCACCATCTCTCTGCAAGGCCTCTCTAGCTCCAAGGGCGTCAATACTTCCTCCCAGTTTAGTGTCCTCCACAAACTTAGTATGCATTGAAGTCCTGTATCCAGGTCATTTGTAAAAACATTGAAGAGAACTGGCCCTAAAATGGAGCCCTGGGNAAGGGAAGGGAAGGGAAGGGAAGGGAAGGGAAGGGAAGGGAAGGGCTTTTATTAATTGACATTAATGTAGTATGCACTTTTACTGCCAGAGCAACATTACTTGGCACAGTAAGAGACAGGTTTTGACATGTATTTCATCCCTAGTGAGAAGAATAAGGAAAGGCATTCTTTTGTATTACTCTGAAGTTAGAAACCATAATTCTGAATACACATTGATAATTGCCTGTTCCACTGCAAGGAAGAAGTTGCTTTAGCGCAGAATATCAGAAGTCTTTTTGATATTCTCATACAACTGTTCTACCAGCTGCAGGAAGTAGTATCAACTGAAAAAACACAAGAAATATTTAGTAGAAGCAATAAAATGCACAAAGAAAATCAAGATCTTTTGAGGATACAACGAGAATACTGACGAGGAAATGTTGCTATTCATCAATGCTACATGTAGTTACATCCACGAACAGACCTACATTTTCTGTCTTCTGAGAAACTATATTGTGTGGTAACTTCACATTTCACATCAAGGATCATGGTACAGACACTGTCATGTTTGTTTTTGCAATTTAAAGAAGATGCAAGCAGCAACTAACTCAGGGATACTTAATTTACGGTGCAAATTGCCTCATCTTCTTGCTCATTTCAGGTGTCAACATGATCCTGTGTCCTGCTTGAAAAGCTGCAGATGGTAGCAAATGACAAATTTCATCCCTGGTCTACGCTGATCACCTCAGAGAAAGAGACCATGGCCTAGTCAAGTCTTGAGGCATGTTTTTCTTACTACGGCTTTGCTAACAAAACAGATACAATGAAGATATGCAATTAATGTTATTTAAAGGCTGATTTTTCTTTTATTCCTTTGATTTCATTAGTTTTTATGCAGAGTCACATATTAAAACTTTGCATAACATATTTAACTCAATAATAGATCACATTCCGTACTTCATTTCATATACTAATTTGTGAATTTATGTGAAATGAACAAGCAACCTTTGTATGACAATCAAATAAGAGGGTGTATGAGTAAGGAATTGTTGCTATTACTTGTAGAAAAATGGAAAATGGCCTAGTGGTAGGAATGTTCATCTTTCTCATTATAATTTAAATGGTCATTTATTAGACTTAATTGGATGGGTTTGTCATGCTTTTCTAAATTTATTTTCAATTTCTCTTTCAGTAGGAAAATTATTTAACCTGAAATCTCATCTTTTAACTTCAGTATCAGCAGGATGACTATAACTGAAATTCCAACTATCTATTGTTTACAAAATATTCAAAAAGTAATGCCTAAATAAAATCTTTTAAGATGAAAAGCATGCCTGTTTTATATATGGATGTCATAAAAACATATGAATCCAAAGAAATATGTTACAATTCATATTTTTAGTTGTTTTTGTTTTGTTTTTCATATTTGAAAGTATAATAAATATATATTTTTTTATTTTTCCTTCTTGGGATCAAATCTGATAAGTTGAACTCATATAACCTATATCTCAGAAACACTTTTTGCTATAATAATATTGTTAATATTTATAATATTATTATTGATTATATTGACAACATTGATAAAATTATTTCCTTAAAAAAAGGAAAAAGAGAAAAATAGTTTTCTGAAAAGATTGATTTGCCACTTTAAATATGAGGAAAAAATACATTGAAAAGCATCAGAAATACAGCTACACTAAAATAAATATAATAAATATAGCATACATAACTACAGAATCACAGAATATTTGAGGTTGGAAGGGACTTCTGGAGGTAATCTGGTCCAATCCCTCTGCTGAAGCAGGGATGCTTACAGCAGGTTGCTCAGGACCGTGTCCAGGTGTCTTCTGAAGATCTCCAAGGAGGGTAACTCCAGAACCTCTCTAGGAAGAATATTTTCAAAGGGAGTGAAATAAAACAGAGAAGGTAACATTTGCTTGCCAGAATTAATCTGATGATACTGATAGTGAAACTGCTAAATAATTGTTGGTAGATATATAATCAAATCCTTCACGATCCTATACTGTATTATCTATTAAAACAAGTACATGATGTAGTCTTGCCAGAAGATATTTGATAAATTTCTGTGTAACACTAAAACCTAGGATACACATCAATATTATTCAATAATAATGAAATGTACTTCTCAGTTTCCTAAACATATGTAGAATATAGAAAAATAATATAAAGAATGCCTTTATTATAATGCCATCAAGCAGTGAGTGTTGCTTTGTTTTACATTAATTCAGAAAAAAAGAATCATAGAATCATAGAAACACTAGGTTGGAAAGGACCTACAAGATCATCTAGTCCAACCGTCTTCCTATCACCATCCCTACCCACTAAGCTACTAAATCATGTCCCTTAGCACTTCGTCTAGACGCTTCTTGAACAGCGCCAGGGACGGTGACTCCACCACCTCCCTAGGCAGGCCATTCCAGTGCCTGACCACTCTTTCAGAGAAAAAGTTTTTCCTCATATCCAGTCTAAATTTACCCTGGCGCAACTTGTGGCCATTCCCTCTCGTCCTGTCATTAGTTATCTGGGAGAACTAATGATCATATATTACTCTTGTAATATATATATTACTCTTGTAATTAGAGGTTGCAATACGCAACAATAGAGCAGAAAGTTCTGTATGGCATGTCTAATGAAAAGTTGGAACCATACTTTAGACCACTTACCTTAAAATGCTAATCTTCTACTACTACTATCTTTTTTTTTTTCTCTTCAAGAGAAAAAATACCCACGCAGCTTTGCTAAGCTAAGAAAAGTATATTCTGGGAATACAGAATGCTAAAAAGATGTGACTGTGGCTCAAATATCTTCTGTATCACCAGATGTTTCAGAAGATAGATACAATGGAATGGTAATTAACTCTAGTTTCCTACCTCAGAATTCCAATCAACCCTTCTTTACTTAATATATTTTTTTTCCCACTGGGATTCACCGAGATATGTAGAACAAATAATATTGATTCTGTTCAGAATTTCAACTTTCTTTTCAGAATTTCAACTGTTTCCAGCAAATGTGTTTAAATGAGCTTGAACTTGAAATTACTGAATTTGATGTTAAAATTAGCTGCTATGACACTGTTGTTGCTAGGAAAACGTACCCCATGCAGTCCATTTTTAATTGATCCAAGCAAAAGTCAGAAGTGGCAAATCTGGACTATAGACTAGGTATGGAACGAGAGTCCAGCCAAGATTGCCAATATGTTCCACGGTCTTCAAACTGGTATGATGCCTGGCGTTATCATGTTGCAAGAGAAAGGTTGTCATCTTCTCTGGCCTGTTTTTGGATGTTCAAGCCTTCAGCTTAATATCACAATGCAGTGATCAGAGATGATGGTTTGTCTGAGTTGCAGGAAATCCAGAAGAATCACTTATTTCCTATCCCAAAAGACAGTGCACATCACCTATTTTGTTTATTTTCAGTTATGTTTGTAACTTCAGGGGTTCTTCATAATGAAGGGAAATTAAGACTTTGAAAGTAGTTAACGTTACTCTTATAGACTACATGTAAATCTAGTCTGTGTTCTTCCTTTCTCTTTGGTATTAAAAAAATTGCAAGGAAAATGATTCAAGTTAAGCACATCAATGCATTTTCTTTTAAGTCTGTCTTGCTGTTTTTCAAATGAGATAATTGAAGATAAGTTTTAAAATGTTGCACAGTTCTGTTAAGATTCTTAGGAATAGTAAAATAGAGGTAGATTTAACAAACTGCTGAAAATTCACATCATAAAAATAATCTTTTCAAGTTAAGGATATAGCAAGCCTGTAATTTCATAATAGAATAAAAATCAAATTTCCCAGTAGTACATACTCATGAATTGTGTTCAGTCTTTCCGTTTTTCCTGTCAGCCGCAACAGATGTGTAATATACATTGTCTATGCCCAAATTATTTTGCCAGATCAGTGGTAAAAAATTGCTTGTATTCTAAAATTCATCATGTTTCAAATGTGCCTTTGTCTTCCAACTATGAAGAGACATATTACAAATCCTTTGATCAAATTGTGGCTTCAGCAAGTTTTGTTTGATTGCAAAACGTCTTTCTCTGACAAACTTTGCTGTGTAGAGATTTTGGAATGTGTGTTCCTCTGAAACCACATGCAACTCTGCAAACAGGCATATGCAATAATTCAAAAGTTTGTATTACTACTGGGTAAATCTTGATCAGTTGTAAGGGATAAAACTCTGGTTTTGCAGATACACTGAGTCATCTGTGCAATTAGATTTGTCATAAGAATTGAAGGGCACTATCCTTTCAGTTCTTTACAAATGTTCACACCCAAATCTTTGATATTTCCTCCTTTTAAATCCACTTAAGAGGACTTCCCACCTAAGCTTTAACTGAATGGTAAACTGGTAGCTTCTGTAGTATCTGTCTACCTGTCTGAATTCTGGTAGCTAATTACTGTTTCAGCCACTGAGGTCTTTCCACTTACAGTTCAATTCTTGACAGTCTCCTAAGAGCACTCTGATGTGGAAATTGTCTCATTATCAGTAAGAACTTTACTTTTAAAAACAACATTTCTTTTCTGAGGCTAAAGCTTGAAAAAAGCAGCATAAAGTCTGACAACTTTCTTTAAGATGTGCTTGATAATGTTGTGTGCTGAAAGCTAAATGCTTTTTCCAGTCATCAGTGAATGAAGCACTGTAGTTCCTGAGGCATGTAAAATATGTTGCAGATAAGAGTGTTGAGGTTGGAAATATTTCCTTAGTAGCAACAGAAATTCTCTAATGAAGGAAGTTAGAGAAAACAGACTGATTAGAAGATCATGGGGACGGCTTTTGTTCATTAAGTTGAATGTCATAGCATGGACTGTATTAGTAATGATAGTTCTTGTTCGTAGGATAAGACATGCAGAAATGGTTAATATCACACACAAATCCATGTAGATAAACTATATCCTTTAAACATACTGCTTCTTTTCCTCGTAAATATTTTACTCACTATAAAATATGATAATATTTGAAGGGCCACAACACCTTCAAGAAATACAGCAGTCTAATAACTGCAGGAATTGTTAAAACTAGGAGTTGAGTAACAAAAACATTCTTATACAACAAGTTACAGAAAAAAAGGATATAAGGTGTATTAACCAGCATTGAATTCCTAGCCTCTAGAAACACTGCTCTGCCAATAAAGAGAGTAAAAGAATGCATACATATTTTGTAAAAATTTTGGTTGATAGCTTTATAGTGAATGAATTGGAATATATACATGTATTATTAAAATTTTTCAAAAGTAGGTTCATGACCTTGAAAGCATCATAGAAGTTTAAAATACCAGGCCATATAATATTACTTACTTGAAGAAACTGTTAGGCTCGATTGACAAGGGTTTTGAAAGCTTAAAAGCAGTCTGAAAGCTGCCAGTATTGGCACACTGCACTAATAAATATCATGGGCTACTTGTATAAATCAACCAATTGGCATTGAGTTTACTTTCTACTGAAAGGAAGTTCGATGTTTTTTTTTCCTCTGCTGCAAAAAGATAATGCCATGTTATATTTTATCATAACGGTTATTTGAGTTTGAACAAGTGTACAACATAATACTGAGATTATAATGCTTCTCATTATAAACTACTACATGTTTTTTTACACTTGTTTTTAACTTTCCCAAACTTTAACCATCTGGGCTTGATTTTTCTGTCAGATTTTATACTAAATATTGTCATTATTATGTAATATTTATTTTAAAATGTCAGTCCCTGCACTTCAGGGACCCCAAAACCTTTTGAAACAAAAACAAAAACAAAAACAAAAACAAAAAAATCATTTGAAACAAGCTTATAATTGGGTGTACAGCATTAACATTTTGATGTTATATTCTTACAAATGCTTAGTACAGGTTTTTTAGAGCTTTGTCATTTAATTCTTCAAAGATTTTCTTCACATTGGCCATATTCCAATAACATTTTCCTTGCAATTACTGATCTTCTGTGTTGAAGAAGTATTCACTTGAGGTCCGGATATGGCCGGTAGAAAAAAATCCTGTGTGTCTCATCTGGTCTTTTTTCTCCTTTTTCCATACTTCCCAATGAAGGAAGAAGCAGAAAACAGGATTAAAGTTTTGTCCACTGAGGTATGGATGATGTAAGGGGCCATGAAAAGAAGATATTTGGGCCTGAGTGTCTGGGAAGTAGGCACTGTCTTTCATCAATATATATAGCATGTGTTCCAACAAAATCATTCATTGAAAATCCTGTGTATGCTCTGCAGAGAATGAGGAAGAGGAGAAGGAAGAAAAGCAACTCCATATATGGTCTATACTTACGTCCTTTTGCTTCTGCTTTAGTATATTCCATATCATTAAAAACAATGGTATAGCTAGGCATGCTCCTTGTGTTCCTCTGAGCCTTCTGAAAAAGAGGTAACTAATTCCGGTATGAATTCTACCTGTTGAATCTCACAGAGGAAAGATGGATTCTGCTGTAATTATATCAGACAC
This sequence comes from Penelope pileata, assembly GCA_013396635.1. NCBI lineage: Eukaryota > Metazoa > Chordata > Aves > Galliformes > Cracidae > Penelope > Penelope pileata. Next base: position 59,952 of record WBMW01004894.1, read on the forward strand.
AAAAAATCTGCCAAACAAGAAACAAGTGACATGCAACATATTATGATCTTTTTTAGGAGTCTCTTTAAAGTAATATCCTTTGCAATAAACCCTGTCACAATTTGCTATAGTAATCACTGCTGTAATCGATCTTCATTTTTAGTTTGTAGAAGTATTTTGTATAATGTGTTGAAGTAATGCATAAATATTTGTTTGCACTTTTTTCATATAATTGTCATTTATATTGCATATTGATCAGGCAACCACCTTTTACATCAAGAACCAAATGCACAGAGTAAGTTCTGGATAAAAGTATTACTGGTTCTGGAGCACATGGACATCTGTTATTTTTCAGGTGTTTTCCAGAGGGCAGGATTTTAACAGACTAAGTGCAGAAAGAATCATATATCAGATTATTTTCATTAGTAATGAAATTCTTGATGGATTTAACTACTGTCTGATTAATAATACATCAAAACAAACACAATAAAAGTTTTTCAGTTAAATATTAGGTCTTTTATGTTAGTGCAGGAGATTTCCTTCTGGGCTTGTGTATATCTTGCCTTACCATTACTTATTTCTGACAACTAACACCCACTTCTCATGCAAAACTTGCCTTGAACTTCTTGCTCCAAGGAAAATCTTACTTCTCTAATGCTGTATTGTAATTCTGTTTGTCATTCCTGTCATATTGCTTAAATATCACTCTGGAGAAATAACCAAATAGTAATTAGCATTGATTCTCTTAGAATGTTTCCTCTGCGTCTAGTCCTTCAGAGCAGCAGTCCTCTAACTTTTGTATTAGGTGATTCCACTTCTTTTTGCCTGTAATAGTCCATGAACTTCACCACATAGACATGCAAATGCATCTCTCTCCTGTATGCCTTTTCACCACAGAAATATGTGTGTCTCTTAGCGTGCACACACTCCTAGACATGCATACATGTGTTCTTAATCACTTTTCTGGCCTGCTACAACTTCTCACCTATCCATGTGCAGTAACAAAACATCAGCAATAAGTTTGTTTTTTCTGATCTAATCAGTGCTCCAAAGCATGTTAAGGTAGGCATTTTCTGCAGCATCTCGTTTTTAAATAATCCTAGTCCTGATCTCTTTCCCAAATTCTCACATTTTAGAGGTCATTCTGAATCACTTCCTTCCCTTTCTCTTAAGAATCTCTTCTCAAACAGTAAATTAATTTTGCATAATATTTTAAAATGCCTTACTATTGAAGTATCTGCTGTGATTGTTGAATTTAACAAAGATAAATATTTGGATTTATAGAATGAATTGTAAGCATTGATGTGTCCTTACTAAAGGTGTTAAAAAAGCTGTAAAACTTTTAATAACACAAAGAATAAAATAGGATAAAACCAGGCATGGCTGTGTTTTGTTACAAGACAAAAACTGCAGTAGATAATTTACTCATTAAAGATATTTAAAATAATTATCCTGAAATTCTGGACATGACTGAGCGAAATCCATGTGATTTAAAAAAAAGTCAAGTACTTCAATCACTGAACATAAAAAAGTTGCATTTCTTCATCCAAGGTATTACAAGTAATTTCTGGTCATTGTCTAAATTAGATGCGAAGAAAGAATATCATCCACTATCATTAAAGGTGTTCCCAATGAAGTCTAGCTTTTATATTTCACTTTCTGATACTAGTAAATCTATGATTTCTTATTACAGATTTTGTAGAAAGTTTTGAGGCTTTAAAACTGCAGTTACGTGCGTTAATGACAGCACCAATCACAGTTTCATCATTTTGAATTTGTACATCACAAACCTATTAGCAAAGAATTTCAGTAAAGGAAAGTTTTTTGGCGGATTCTCATATTTCATAGTTTCAAAAGAAGATGAAAATGTAGGCTTACTAGCGTTTTAATGATTAAAAATATATTTTGCAGAATATGAAATAACAAGCAACTTCAAGAGAAAGCAACAAAATATAATTCAAGATGATATCCCTGTCAAATAAGAGAATTGTCCTAGCAATCTGAGTGAAAATATTTTCTTTATTTTCAAATGACACATTGCTGGGATTTTCTATGATGTAGTAACATACACAAGAATTCAATTTCTAATTTTTATTTTTCCACTTCATGTTTTGAAGTTAAATAGTTGATACTAATAACTTACTGGATTTTTTTCTTTTTCTTTCCACCTCAAAATACCATGTTCTTGCTCTTATTTTTTCAATTCTTTTCTTGAGGTTCATATCTTTCTTTACATTTTTCCAGAATGAACTTGAAACACTTCCTGAAAATCTTGTAGTATTGTATCTTTTGGGTACGGACTACCAAAAACTACCATATGCCTTTTGAATTACAAACGTCCAATTTAGGATGAAGATTAAGGAAATAATGTCTTCTTCAGTGTGGCTTTCTGCTACTATAATAATATAGTATAGTACTGCACTTTAATTTATAACTTCTGAACTGCATTCGGTTTATAATATTTTCTCTCAGACTCTAGAATCTCTTTTAGGGTTCGGTGGTTCTCATTATTTGTAAAAAGGAACTTGACTTCTGTGATGTACTGACAGCTTAGCTTCCTGAACTGTTTCTTAAGGTCATTTTAAATATTTTCAGTCATTTTTATTCTGCAAGGAGAATTTTTATAGGAATTGCTCCATTCCATATTTTGTTTTTCACAGAGCCATTCCAATTTGGTAACATGTTCTGCCCTTGTCAGTTGCTTGCCCTGTTTTGTCTACTAAACTTCTGCTTCAATAAACTATTTGACTCAAATTGGTTGAGAGGTGATAACATCCTCAGTTTTCTTGCAGAACAAATCCAAAAGCTGGATATTGTTGGATTATGAACTTTTTTTACAAATTTTGCCCTCCTAAAATATTGAATATTGCTGTTGGTACATGAGCTACTATCACCTTCCATGGAACAGAGATGAGCTGGCACTGCAGCAGTGATTGTAACCCTTCAGTGTATGATTGATTGAGATTTTTACACACAGGCAGGACTCCACTAACATCCTTCAATATCTACTTAAAGCAGATTTTATGTGGAATGGTTGATGCAGCATTGAACAAATTCAAGTATAACCATATGTACGAAAATAATTAAGTCTGCTTTGGAATGAAAACAAAAAGCTAAATCATTGATATACCATGTACTATATGCTGAACAGTTTTAAAGCTACTAAACACACAGTGAGTATCTTTAGTATGACCATAAAGTTCACCAGAAAGCCATAACAGCAATGTACCATTGAAGCTGTGTGTCAACTAGGTATTGCTTGAGTGCCAAATGGTTTGAATTGTTTGACTGAGGTATTATGGAGTCCGTTCAGATTATAAAATGGGATATAATCTCCTTCATTCAGCTATATTGTTATTTCTTGCATTAAAAGTGGAAAAATAATGTATTTTTCTCAATTTAATAGCAGAGACAAAAACTCCGGAGAGTAGAAAGAGGATGACAATTTGTTTGAGCTGAAATGGAACAGAACTCCTTTGATGAAACAAAAAATATTAACTTCTGAAACTGCACCTTCTTTTCTTTTTTCTGGATGAAAACTGCTTGTTAAATATAATCCGATTTTGAAGATAGTTTTGCTTCCTCTGTGAGTGTCTTTAAGTGAATTTCTTATATGTAAAAGAAAAATAAGAGAAAAAAAAAGTGCAACCCAAGAGATGAACTGTAACTGACAGCAGGATCTTGTTTGAAGTCAAAACTCAAGGCATACAGTCTGCAGCATTAAAAGCTGCACCATTTTTCTGTGTAGCAGATTATTGTACACAGCCATCAGTGTATTGCAGCGTAGCTGAAAGTCACTTTCTTGTGAGGACAACTGAGAGGATGACAAACAGTTTACTTTGCTGCTTTAGAGATGCAGAGACAAACTTCAGTTGATTTTTGGAGGATGAATTTTCCTTAAGACTGCTGTCATTCTTAGAGCTTCAAGGTAAATAATGCATCCCTCTATTCTAATTCAGATATTATATTGTGGATGAAAGAAGACGATTAACACTGGCTTATAATCAGCTTTTGGCATTACTAAGTTTTAAAAACATCTCTTATGCAAATGATTTTTCTTGCTGTTAACATAAACAAGTATCAAAGTGGCATCATCATAACAATTTTCATATAGACGGAAGGTGATCTTTGTGCACACGCTTTTGATTCTCTGTCTTTTCCACACCTGATTTTTTTTACAGACAACAGTTAACACCATTTTTATGACTCTTCAAATAACTTATGCTTCAGAATTTTCAAAGAATGTCTTCTAAATTCCTTTTCCCTATCAAAACATTTCAACAACTAGTTGTGGTTTCTAGCTAGAAAAATAAACGTACATTTTCTTTAGGACATCACTGTTGGGATAGGGACAGCCG
>WBMW01004895.1:1028-163378 GCA_013396635.1 Penelope pileata
TCCGCGTGCCCGGCGCCTCCGCAGCCGCGGGACCCGACGCGGCCGCCCGCACGGAGCTCCCCGGCCCACGCGCTGCCGCCGGGCCTCGGGCTGCGAGGCGGTCTCGGCTCTCTGCCGGCTGCTGCGGGAGATGGCCAGGGGGCAGAAGCTCTGCTTTCTCAGGCTTAAATTCTTAAGGTGTGAGATTTTTCAGTCTGGCGGGGTAGTGAGAAGCGATTGGGATGCTGTGGTGAAAACAAGATGGATAATAGCCGGCAGTAATAATAATAATTGATAATATATATTGAGCCGGCAGTGTGTGCTCGCAACCCAGAAGGCCAACGGGATCCTGGGCTGCATCAAGAGAAGCGTGGCCAGCAGGGTGAGGGAGGTGATTCTGCNGTATTCAAAGCCAGGCTGGATGGGGCTTTGGGCAACCTGGTCTGGTGGAAGGTGTTGTTGCCCATGGCAGGGGGATTGGAACAAGATGATCTCTAAGGTCCCTTCCAACCTGAACCATTCTATGATTCTATGACTCTATGAATACCTGAAATAGTACTCAGGCTCAAAACTGACACACACCATAGCACATCCCGAGCTGGAAGGGATCCTCAGGGATCACCAAGTTCTCCTGGTTAGAGCCGCCTGGGTGTCCCAAGCCACTCAGCCCAGGAGATCCCCTGCAGCCACACACAGCCCCGAGGCTGCTGAGCTCCGGGGCCCAGAGGTGGGCTCTGATCCTGGGCTGCTTGGCCTGGCAGTGGCCCTGCCATCCCTGCAATTCCGTCATGGCTGAGCAGGCCGGGCTCCAGGCCCTCACGATGCCATGGAAAATGGCTGCACTCACACTGCTGCACACCCTGGGAAACCAAAATCATGTGAAGAAGTTATTCCACTGATTTTAGGCACTGACTTAATGCACAGTCAGCTGTATCCTGTGAGTGCAAATCTGTTGCTCTAACGAATCAGAAGCAAACTCAACAGCTGCTCAGCAAATGCACACAGACGTCCTTCTTTCTCCTCACTGTAACCATTCTGCTTGGCCTTGATCGGCAGCACACAGAGCTGAGCACAATTTCCAGGGACTTAGCAAACTAAATTCCTGGCCAGATCCTCCACACAGGAATGTGAGAAAGTTAAACCTGTCCATCTGATCTGCAGTAAGGTCCTCTCGCATCGGCATGCTCTCTGAGCATGTACGTCCTGCGTGGAGCTGGGCATCCCCCTCCATCACCCACAGCAGGTGAGGGAGGGCACCAGCTCCAGGTGTGCCCTCTGAGGGCTCTGTGCAGGAGGGCTGGGAACTTGCACCGTGTTTCCAATGACTGAGTTATCTCTGATCAAGGTTAGGGTCTACTTTTTGGGGAGTCCTCCAAGTCTCACAGCAAACCATCCTGTCAGCTGCTCGTGGCCGCTGGGCTGAGCATGCCAACACCACATAGCTCAGGTTCAGCATCAGTCCACGGGGGCTTACCCACCTCCGTCGTCCACACAAGGTGGTTGAGGACAGCAGAAAATCTGGCATGATAAACATCTCACTTCTGGCCACCAAGTTTTCTATTGCATTTAGGCTTCTTCTTAGCAGAGCTTTGCACGAGCTTCTTGACAAATCACATAATCCCTGTGTATCACACACTCTTAAATACCACTACATTCAATACGCAGCAAACACTGTTTTGCAGAACGAGGAAACAATCAATTACTGTAGTTAATATACCCAGTGAAACTGTTAACAGACTGGTATTTATTTCAAAAAACCTTCTGAGGGTGCGAGGAAAGTTACACTTGGAAGAGTTAAGCCTAAGGTTTCTACCATTTTTTGGCACTACATGTAAAAGTAGTGTCTATTTAAAATAATTGCAAAGCCAGTGTAATTCATTCAGAATCACCACAAAACAAGTCCAAGGAGAAAGAACTTTAAAAAATTTAAAAAGGAATGAAATCAATGCCTTGAAGATAAATGTAACTGAAAAAAGGATGAGACAAAATCATTACTCAGGGAAGACAAGTCAAATTATTACTGCTTTGATGCATACAGAAAAGCATCTTGATAACTACGGGGAAAACCCAGGTACTGCTATTATCACTGAAGAATATGTTATCAGAAGAGATCTTTGCCCCTGCATTCTGAAACCTGGAATAATAGTGATGTGATTGAGCTGACCTCAGAAGAGGGTGACTGTGCCCTGGACCAGAAAGACACGGGATGTGATGAATGCGCACCAGCGAGGGTGCAGCTCTGGGAGAGCTCCCCGGGGGCAGAGCCCTGCAGCTCCACACAATGTCATCACACAGATAACTACAGGCCTGTGAAGTCAGGGGGATGCAGATATTTCTGCATGGCCAAGCATGATACCAGCTTTGGCATAACAAGTTGGTAACAAGAATATCATTTGAAGATGATAAGGTAAAAAGAGCCAAACACCAGGACACCGAACACCAAGCTCCACAAGAAAACAAAGTATTTATACAGATTTATTTAAAGGTGATGGAGAATCTAAGGGGGGGTTGTAGAGAAGATGGAGAGAGGCTTTTCTCAGAGGTGCACAGGGAAAGGGCCAGAAGCAGCAGTCACAACTTGCGAGAGAAAACCTCATTGGACACAAGAAAACTTCACAGCAGTGGGGCAGCACTGGAACTTGTGCCCAAAGAGCTGTGACATCTCTATCGTGGAGGTGTTCAGAACTGGACTAGGCAAGGTCTGCAACAACCTGATCTAGCCTTGAAACTAGCCCAGCATTAACCACGAGGTTGGGTGAGAGGCCTCCAGGAGTCCCTTTCTGACCTAAATTAGTCGGTGTCCTGCTTTGGACAGACAGAGGGAAACGGCCCATCTCATGTGCACACTTAGTGTCCACAGTTTTTCCTAAATACATCCCAGGACACCAGATCTCCTGGTTGAATTAGACCAGCTCAGACAGAAAAGTTGCTCAGGCTGAAGGAGCCCACACACCCCGCGAGCTCCCAACATCTTACCTTGAACTGCAGCCTGTGGCTTCGGGCTCAGCTTTTCCTGCAGCCCCTTCCTCTGAGCTGAAGCTGTGGGGGCTGCAGGGTCCCAGCTGCTCTCAGCATGGGCCCCGAGCTCTGTGCACCTCTGGCATCGCAGCTGCCCTGGGGACAGGACAGAAGCTGCCTGCTCCTAGGCAGTAAGTCACATCGCTGTTTTGGCACTGGGTGTGCTAGTGGGCATCCACCTCACAGCATTGTATATCCAGAGAGTGGAACATCTTCTGGTGTTAGCAGTCCCCCTGCCTCGCTACAAAATACTGCTCATAAAAAGTTTCCTGTGGTCAGATAGCTGCCAAACACTTTAAATATCAAGCCACCCATTGTATTCAAACACTTCCAAAATAAAAGGTAAACTAAACAATACTGAAAAAAATTAGGTGGTTTCCTTGGTGAGAAATGGTATTATTCAATATATCCCAATCCTCAGAGCAGGGGAAGGGTTGGATTACCATTTCTCACACCGATGTAAAGCTGGAGAGACACGGAACAGGACTGATACTTTGCTGTGCCAGTCTGCTTCCCTCAGCAAACAACCCTTCACCTGCCCTGAGGGACTTATCACAGCCAGCCCAGCCCAGCTCTGGTGTCCCCTCCCATGCAGACCCAAGCATTTCAAGGCCACTTGTCACTGCCTGAGGTTAGGATAAGACCCCTGTAGAGGTGCAGCACTGAGCCCATGCTCTCCTACCTGCTCATAGCACTGAGGCCACGTCTGGGTGGTTTATCAGACTGACCACGGCTCAGCTGTTGTCAGAGGAGGCTGGGATTCCCTTAAATTCATGCACATGCCCATAGGTGCACTCCCGCATTGTCACTGGCCTGCCTGATGTATTTTCTGGAAACATAACAGGAACAGCAGCAAGAGGAGGAGTGGGGTGCATAGCTTTGGGCTCCCGTGCTGCTTTCTGTGTCACTTTTCACTCTGCCGAGGGCTCTCAGGCTCCATCCACAAAATCTGGGCAAAAAGCACGAGTGAGCTCACGTTCATTTGCACAGCCTCATTTTTCAGTGTGGCCTGGCTAATGACAGAGCTCATGCTCACTTGCCAGGTTTGCTCGTTTTTTCAATTTAAAGCAGGATCCTGCTGTTGTTCCAGTGTGTCTCTTTGTGCAGCCCTCTCTCCGCTCATCTTGCCAGGTTTATGCCACGAGACAGCACTCTCCATGTGCTTTGGTGGCGTGTTCTATTCTTAAGATTGCACAAAAGGGTTTTGAGGTAAGAAAAAAAAACAGAAAAAAAAAAAAAAGAAAACAGAGATAAAATCCTCTCTCCAGTGCTGGCACAGAATGGCACAAGGCCACCAGAGAGGAGGTCCGGGCTTGTCCCTTGCCATCTGGGACTCTTCCCAGCCAGCAGCGGGCTGGCTCAGCCCCTGCTTGGGTGAGTTTTCCTGTTTTCTTCTGCAGTTTTTGCTCAATAGCTGACGAATGGTGAGGGGGCACTGGGACATGATGAAGTACTGCCCCAAGAGATCTCGCTGTCCAGACCGCGGTGCGTTTTATCATATATTTAGTATTGCTCTTGAGCTCCAATACATTTAAGATTGGAGGAAAGCCAAATGAAGGGTCTAGGGTTGTCTTCCCAGCTCTTTCCCTGTGAAAGCAATTTCCTTTATTGGCATCTTCAAAGCAAAAGTAATCTTTCTGAGGGAGATTTGGCAAAAACATGGAAGGTTTTTATAGCAATGGGGCCAAAGGTTTATAAAACTCCATTGAAGGCATTGCATTCCGAGGTAATAGGTAGCTGCACACTTACAGAATTAATAGAAGGCAAGCAGCCTGGGCTTTCAGTAAAGGGAAAGGCAGAAGCCTTTGTTTGATTTCCAAAATTGATTTTCACCAGTACTTTTCCTTTCTGATGCTCACACATCAACACCATCAAGCACAATATTTTAAAAGGGAGACTTTTAAATTTAGATTAATACAATTTTTAGATTTTGAAGACAGGCATTTTGGAAGGTTTGCACTGATTTAAAGCAAAGAATTGTGCTGAAAAGTCATTCTTGTTTACACACTGATCCCATGTAGCGCTAAAATTCCACCATTAGCATCTGGATATGGAGACTGTTCAGCATGACAGCCCAGTGGGATGCTTTTCCCAAGAGCCCTTTTGTATTTAGGAAAGAGCTGGAGCAATGGGCAACAAAAGAAAAAACAAGGTTGTGCAGAGTCTTAACATTTCTGACCTAGCAGAGTAAGTTAATATCAGCAGAAAATGAAAGCCAGTCCCCCAGGAGGCTCAGCAGAGCCCTCCCTGTGCAGATGCAGGACCCCATCTTCTCTGGCAGAATCAGCTCTTTCCCTGACCATGTGTGCTAGAAGTCAGGCTGAGCTGTCATCCAGTGAGCTTTAAAGCCAACAAATGTTCCCATCTCCGATTGTTTTTCACATCTGCAATTGCAAGTGTATTCAAAGCAGAAAGCAGGCACACAATGGCAGAAGGGCTCTGTTTCTCAGGGCTATGAGCTGTGGGGATGATGAAGCTGGGACAGGATTTGAACATCTCTTGGCAACTGTATCTCATGGAGGAAGCCAAAACTCCTTCCTTCTGGACAAAGGGAAACTGCTGGATCCATAAAATGCTATTGTTTATATTCTTTAAAAATAAAACTGGCATTTTCTGGTTTGGCCGTAGTTTAACCGGAACATTGAGCTGAAAGAGAGCAAAACTGAAGCTAGCAAAACTTTCCCTGCAGGCAGCAGTTCTGTTAGCTACACTCACTAGTTCGTGGTTAGCATCTCCTCTGCTGATGTGATGAAGGGGCTGGATGACACACAGTGCCCCAGTGACAGTGGCACTGGTGGCACCAAGCATGCACAGTGTGGCACGAGACCTGGTGGCACGCCAGGGCAGCCTTCGTCTTGCCTCCTGTCTGATTAGGCATTGTGTGTTTGTGCTTTGAAGTATCCACAGCTAGAGAAATGTACATCCTCCCTCAAATGGCTGCCCTACCCCTGCAGCATCGTCGCTAGGTCTCCCCCTCACAGCTTGCCAGGACAGCCCAGCAGTCCTCATTCGGTCCCTCTGCCATGGGCTGACAGCCACTTTCTAAAGAAGCAGGTGGCTCTGAACAGCTTTGCTCTCCACCAGCAGCAGGTCTGAACACAGCAGCCAGCTGGAGCACAGAGGTGCCATCACAGGATCCTCTTTTGCCTGCTCTGCGTTCAGTAGGGTAAGGAGATCTGTATGGAGGGGCTGCTTGTGGACCATGGTTCTTGGAGGAATTGCTCTGAGTCCTTCCACTCTTTTTTCCTGATTCCCACCATGTTAGTAGCATGTCCAGGTTCTGCACTCCTCTCTCCATCTTCTGAGAACATCCCCGTACTTTGCTTCAGGAGCACAGCCATGGAGCAATGCACTTATACAATGACCTTATACTCACAGTCTTTGCCTTTACCCTTCAAGAAGTTTTTCTAATATCTTAACAGAAAATTCTGGCTCAAATTTCTCAAGCACAGTTGTGCTCCAGTTTCAGATTAATGTAGTATTTTTGCAATTAGAAAATGCGTTAATACATTTTTTTCCTACAGCATTACTATGACCACAGCTAGGCTGTAGCACGTGGATCACAGCAGCACAACACAAATCCAAGCTTTGCAAGGAACCTGTCTCAGAGCAGGCAGGGAAGAAGAAGACAGAACATTTGCTAGGACATGTTTTGCTGAGTGACAGCCATCACACATACGTGACCTGGGGACATTGCTTTGTGCATGTTTGCAAAATGTTTTAGATCTGACGCAGTCACAATTTTAAAATACGCTCATGTTGTGCTTTGGGTGGAAGTCAGCATCTCTGAAGTTTGAAAGTCTGTTAGACTCCTGCTTGGCTGTGGAGCAAAGGAAACAAAGCCCTTATACCGACAGAGGCTGGCAGAACCCCAGGCTGCCTGCTGCTACCTGCTCGTACCAACCCAAACAAGGCTGCGAGCAGAAAAACAAATTCACCTGCTTCCATCTCCTCGTACATTTTTATCTCCAGGAGGAAGCTAAAGGTCAGTTTAGGCATAGTTTTTAGGTTAATACTGCCTTGAAGGAAGGATTGCATCAGGGAAGAGCGGAGCTTTGCTCATTTAAAGGACTTTAAAGTCTGTAATAACTTGAGACTGGAAGGTAATTGAGGTAGAGCAGTGATGACATTTGAGGCAACTGGATTGATTAGATCAGACTGTTCCTGCTTGCTCAGATTCCTCCCTCCTTTCTGAACCCTCCTGATTTTTTCTGTTTGTTACTGCAAATACACCAACAAATCATCCTTTCAAACTTGCTGCTACCTTGATTAAAAACAGAAAAAAGGTGCTTTACAATTCCAGTGCTGTGACTGCTGTGCGTACGCCAGAAGTTTGTTCCTACTGTGTCAGCTCATACAACAGCTCGGCCTTATCTGCACAGCACAGAGATTTGAACAGGTTTAAGAGAGCTTTCAGAAATTTAAATGCTGTTTACCAGCCAGCAGCCCCTGCTTCTCCACACACAGCACACACTGTGCGGGCGAGCAGACACAGCCCCTCCTCACCCACAGTGCTGCAAAAGGGGGGATACACGTTAAGGCCAGGGCCCAGCTTGGAGGAAATGCCTGTGGTGGGGGGCACTGGGTGTAGCCAGAATAGGAAAGGGTTTTAGGTCTCTGTAATCTCCCACGGTGAACTGGGAAGTGAGACTGTCAGAAAAATTGGCACCTGATGGGGCAGGTCCTCACCGCGCCTGCTGAGGGAGACAGAGGTGCCAAAACACCCAGTGAAGTTTGGAAGGATCTGGGAGAAAACTGCAAAGACATGAAATTGTGGCCTTTGTGATGACAACAGAGGCAGCACCCCATGTCTCTGCCAACAGGGACTGCTCCAGCATCCACAGCCACATCCACCTGGTAACACTTCTCGAGATAACACACCCAGCTTCGAGCTTGCTGGATAGCCCTACACCAAGCACCACAAAATCTATTTACATATATATCCCCACAAGCACTTCTACGTATATATATTTATATAAATAGAGTGTACAAGCTGTATATATGCACATGCTCTACATAGATCTATATACACACAAATATATACCCTCACAGTATGGAGACTGACACAAGATTGGTTAATTACAGAAGTTAAACTTGGGAGAGAAAAAATGTGAAGGCACAAAATGCCAATAAAATGGGAATGATATTGAACCCAAATGAGCGTGGTTCTCCCTTTCTAGAGACACGGGCTGCTGGAGCATCCTCTGCAGTGATGTTACCCGATCCATCATTGGGCAGCTGCGGTAACCCAAGGAAATCGCTTCCCAATGAAGAGCATCAAACAGGGCAAGGAAAAAGCAACAGAAAATGGTTTCAGTGCTTTGGTGACTTCAAACTGCATGGAAGGCATTAGCAAAACATTGCATTTTGAACTTTCTACTCCACGTGAATTCGTTTACCAAAAAGGTGACATCTGCCATTTTTTTAAAAGGTCACTGCTCGGGTTCCAAGGGTGCAGCACATTCTCATCGCTCCCTCAGATCCTGATGTGGGACTGGTAACTTCTAAGCCTGCACGTTTTTCAAAAGTCTGTGGAAGCACAAGAGAAGTGCAAGTAATTGCATCCTGCAGGGATGGAGCTATCTCCCTAAAATTCCACCCAGATTCCCAGGAATAAATGTTCCCCTCTGTCTCCCCCAGGACCCTGCCTGCACACACTGCTGCTGCTCACACTGTTCCTTGCAGGATCCACAGTGGGAAAAGTATTTTAAAAGCAGCACACATAAAAGTCAAAGACAAAGTGGTGGCATTGAGGAAGTGCTACTGTTTTCCACCGACTGATGCATGCAAAATTCTGACATCATTCCACGTGCGTTCAGACCAAGAGCTGTTACTGTGTCTAGGACAGACAGAGATCCATTCTCTTTCAGCAAGCTGGTATCTGCTTTTTATTTCCACGCTGCTGGAGTGTCTTTTTAGCCTGGACTTATCACAACCAAGCTGCAATTTCCAAAATTAGTCTCCAGACTTGCAAAGCTGATTCATGTCAGCAACAGCAGCAGTAGGACTCTGCCAATGAGAATTATTTGCATGCTAGCAGCCAAGATGCCGTTTTGACTTAATACTTGCTATTTTTGCGGCTGTTTTGCTTAACCAGAGTGTGAGGTGGGGAAAGGAGCCCGTTTCCCTTGGACACTGCACATCAGTTGATGGGAAAGGGGCAGAGGGGCTGCTCCAAGCCCACCCCTGGCGAACATCTGGGGGGAACGGGCAGGAGCTCCTTGGGCAGGCTTCAGAGGCAATGAAAAATAAACATTTTCTCCCATGGACCCAGAGGGCAGGGGATGAAATTTGTGTCCTTAGACACATTCCCTTCTCATTTGTCAGCTTCTGAGCAGAGGCCAAGCCACTGATTCACACTCCAGTCCTGACCCTGCTGCAGTGTGAGCACATCATACAGAGGGATTTGAATTTCTAGAGATAGAGTTTTTTTTCAGCACCTGCTACAACAGGGACACTTTTAGATGGTGAAACTTGGAGTGAGCCAGATTAAAATAAAAGGTTTCTGTACCCAGCAAGCAGTGAACATCTGTAACAGCTCCCATTCACTGCACAATGCTTGCAGGCTTCAGGCTTTAGTGAAAAATGTTACTAAAAATGAATAGTGGCACTTCCCTGGATACAAAACCTCCCCGAGCAACACAAGACTGAAGCACCAGGACTCAGTGTTGTGCCAAAGATGAGCAAAGGCATGTTTGGAGGACCTCTGTGGCCAGAAGCAATAAATCCTCTCAGATGTCAACGACCTATGTAGCTTGCATGTTTCTTTAGCCAAGTTTCTGTCTGTAAACACGAAGATGCTGCCATTGGTGTGGAGCAAGCTAAAAACTAGTTCCATAAAGACAGACATAATATCTACATGTAACATTTTTTGTTGCAAGTTAGTTCCTGTGGCACCAGAAATAAACAATGATTTTGTTCTTTGCATTTTCCTAGACTACGTGTTCTTTTAACATCAGCACCCACAACTGCACAAACACTGCCAGTGCCTTCCAGTGGCTCTTGTTTGAGAGGAGGATTTGGGCTCAGCTTCTAGCAGCAGGACAAGGCGATGGAAGACACACACAGGGAGCTGTGCACACAATCACTCTGCTGATGGGACGGCTGGGCTTGCAAGAAGGATGCACAAAGCAGGGCTCTCTCAGTCTCAAAGTGGACCCATGCTTCACGTGCTCTTGCCACACTCCAACATTGCCTTAGAAGCCCTACATGGATCCTATGGATGGAAAGAGCCTGAATCCAATCAAGCACAAATCAAAACACTACTTGGAAGAAAGGTCCCTGCAGGTATTGTCTCTCATTTGTGATATCCCTCACTGAGGTACTGCATCAGAGAAGACCATTACAAACTGTCCACTGCTGGCATTTTTCCTATAAATCCATCATTTGCCAATACCAGAGACAGCCTCTGAGGCTGGTGGCATCCCTGGACTTGTCTCCTAACGTTGCTCAAACCCTGCATCATGCAGCTGGAAGAAAACCAAGTAACTTTGCTGACATGCTAAGTCCAGGGTGGAGCTGAGAGCTGACCTAGGTGTTCCCTACCATCCTCTGTGTGACCATACTGAGCGGATTATGGCCAGTAACTTGTGGCCCTAACCTCCAGAAAAAGGTTCTGCGTATTTCATTCATTTTTCTACTCAAGCCAGACTTTCCTTCACACGTGTTTTAGAGGGAACCATTTATATATGCAATAAAAAAGCTATTTCACCACATGGCTGAAAAATCCATCAGGTTGCAGCTTATCTTAACAGTATATCGTTTACAAGGTATTAATAAAAGAGTGCTAAATATTATATTGCTTCTGGCATAAAGAGTACATTACAGGTGTTTATAAACACATTACTAAATGTTACGGACTTCGAAGTAACCCCGTTGACCTGTGCCATAACTGCTCTGTCGCTATTGATTCGCGTACATTAGCACGTCGTGGATTAACTTTTACAAGCTGGTTATAAACATTCTCTGCAAGAAATATGACATCCTGCCAAAGGCACACAGAAAAGGCCCAAAAACCAAAACCAAAACACAAGAAAAAACACAAGTCAGTTTTGTAAAATTAAAGTGATACGTCAGCGTAGAAAAGTAAAATTAAGACAGAACAAGGTTTTTTTTTTCTTTTTTTTTTTCTTTTTTATATGTTCATAATTTTCAAATGTTGAACTTGACCAACGAGGGAGGACCTGGAATGGCCAGCCTGGATGGCTTAGATGATGGATTTCCAAGAATAAGCAGGAAGCATTAAATCTGCTCCCTCTCTCTTTACGCCATTATTTGATATCATTTCCTTGCAGATATGCAGTTATGGGGAATACAGAGAACCCAACCCGTCTGCCTTAGATGGCTCTGTCCAAGGCAGATTCACCTTTCGGAGATGCCTTTTTCTCACCATCCAGGTAATCATCTACATTCTCTCTCATGAGTTGGATGCCATGTGGACAGCCATGCCTGAATGCCACTTTTAAGCTCTGCTTTTAAACAAGAGCTGCACGTTCAGCTCAGCACGTGCCAGGAGTGGTAGCAGAGCAGCGGGGTGTGGAGCACTTCGAACCCCAGGGGTTTCTGACTTCTGCACCCACCTTTCCCCAGCACATCTAACCCACTGCCTCTTTAAGCTAGGAAGGCAAGAAGAGGACAGAACTGGGAATCCATACTTGTTTCTAAATGCTGGCACGTGAGCACACAGCCTTGTAAGACCACCTGGAATACGGCAGAGCTTTCTTTGCTGTTTACCTTCCATAAATGCAACCTGTTGTTAATACCAAGTGTCTGCAAAGTATAAACCAGGCTAAAGCTCCAAGATGAGCTGTGGTTAGTCACATACACACTACCAACATACAGCTGCTTCTGTTGAACCCTCAGGACTGCAGTAGTTTCCTCTCAATCTAACAGCGCAGTGAGGAGCTTGCTTTGGCATCAACTTTTTCCTCCTACCTGGCTCCCCAGAATAACAGTAACTGTGACAGAACACCATACTGGAGCCAGACACAGATCACTACTGTGGCTTTATGGACTTTTCTTCATATCGATGAAGAATTCAAGTATTTGCAGAAGAAAACAGTGAATACATACAGAAAGGAGTGTGCTTCCAAGGTAGAGTCACCATGCTTTAAAAGGAACAGGAGCGACATCATCCTTGGAATTTAATTTTAGTAAGGCTAATTAACAACATAAAAGAGATGAGTTCTTACCATTTGGGTTGTATGAGTGTAGGAAGGCACGACTCTCCTGTTCTGACACTGCACTGTGAATCTTGATGCATTTGTGCTTGCACAGAGGGACCAAAGTGCTCTTTGGAGCAGAGGAACCTGCCTGCCTTCTTGCCTCCAGCCCCTGCGTTGCACAGGCTGACCCGGACGGCACTGCCTGCAGCTGCTGGTAAATGAGGGCCCAAGGCGGCAGCCTGCTGGGAGATGTGTGGAGATACTTTCTCCTGACATCCCATCCTCTGTTCAGGTTTGGCATGCAGCACCTGCACACTACATACCCTCGTGTGCCTGCCTATGGAAAACGCCAGAAAAATGTCTTCAATATTCGCAAGCTCTGTTCAGCATTTGAATACCAGGGAAACGAGGCAGTGCTATCTGTTAGCTGGAAAACACTGCACCAGTATGTTTAGTTCTAACTCGTGCTTCTAAGACTATAATTTTTGGCAGCTCACATACACTGACTTCCTCCGTGGGCTGTCTCAAAATCTGCAGTGAGATTGAAATGTTTGGTGAGTTCTCTTTGCTGCTGCTGAGCTACTTCTGAGCCACGTCCATGACACAAAGCCCAGCACTGTGACGAGGAGCCAGGCCCATGAGCGCAAAGAAAAGGCACGAGTACAAGAGCCTCTTAGTAAAACATTAATCTCAGATCACAGATTTATTTTATGGATTTGCAACACAGCCCATATTACAAACATTGTCTGGGAACATTTACAAGAATAAATAAGATGGACTCGCAGTTGTAAAAAAAAGATTACACTTCACTGTAATGTACAGTCAAAAAATATATCTGATATTCATTGACTTGACATTATTTACCTTCCTTCTTTTAAGCTAGAAAGAAAAGACACTGAATGCACAGTGTTGAGATTTTTGTGTTCATATTTTTTTCCTTTTTTTTCCATACGTGCTTTATCTATCAAACATCCAAACTGTACAAGTGAGTTTCACCAGTAATCCAGAAGGCCAAGGGGGGGGCGGTGGGGCAGGATGGCAGCAGCGGTGGCCGCAGCCCTGCAGCACCCCTCCTGCACCCTGCCCAGCCCCCGCAGCCCTGCTGCCTGCAGCCCTGACAGGTCTGGTGGCAAGGTGCCAGCACACTGTAACTGCACCAGCGTTGGTGCAGGGGGGAAGGGGATGAAATCGATATGGGAGTGAATTTTGTCAATGCGCTCAGTCAGCGTGGGTTAAATGCATCCAGGATACGGCTGCAGCTTTTGCATTGAAGTGCGGTGTGAGCACTGGAGAGATAAGAAGGGGCTGCAGGGGTGAAGAGGGGCAACACCAGTCCTGCTCCACACACATGGAAGTCCTGCTCGTGAACGTTAGAGCTCGTTCAGTGCTGCCAACAACCACCAGTTCTCCTGGTGAGGACACAGAATAGCTGAATTCATGGCAGCTTGCAAAGTGCTGGCCACACTCCCAACCCACCCCTGTGAGCGTGCTCCTTTCTGTAACTTCACCCAAGCAGGAATTCCTGGAGGCCCCCACCGAAAGATGATGTACTCACAGGAGGAACTGAACCTCTGCAGAGCAACCTGCTCAGCATCTCCCCCAGAGCCCAGGCAGCCGTGTCCCAGGACATCAGCTCTCCCCATAAACAACCCTC
Organism: Penelope pileata; assembly: GCA_013396635.1. Taxonomy (NCBI): domain Eukaryota; kingdom Metazoa; phylum Chordata; class Aves; order Galliformes; family Cracidae; genus Penelope; species Penelope pileata. The sequence continues at coordinate 14,844 of WBMW01004895.1, forward strand.
ACTGTGACTTGCAGCAAGTGCCACTAAGTGACCCCGTTCTGCTGGATGCCCACACAGCACAGATCAGGGCTGGCCCCAAGGGGCACACACGTGGCACAGCCTCACCCCGCAGCAAGCAGCAAAGCCTTGCTCCACACACAGCACCGGGACTGGCTCGTGGCTGTACCGCTTAGAAACAGCTCACGCTGACTTGACTTGCAAGAAATTTTTTTTCTTATCCTTTGTTTTTCCTCCACAAAGAAACACTAGGGGAACACCAGCAGCTATCATTTAGTCTGCTGCATTGTTTTGTTTCTTAAGGCTTGGGTTGAAACCAGACAATAAGGGTGAAGAATCTGTCAGACGCGCTGGGACGAGGATGGAAAGGCCCATCTCAGCCTCTCCTGTTTTCACAGACTGAAGAAGCTGCCGGGTTTTCACAATTATGCCAGTCCAGCATGAAACTGAGGGGTATTCTGAGTGCAGTGCATTGTTTATAAGGGAGGCTTTTAAAATCTCTTAACACAGAACATGAAGATTACAGACTGGAGGCCACTGGCAGTCAGCAAGTTTTTGTCTTTCCATCCAACTCAGAACCACCAGGATTTGGTCTCCATGTACGCAAATGTATGAAGCTGCTTGACTGCCACACCAAACCGTACACTCTTCGAGTATGTACATGAGGGGAAGATGACTGGTACTTTCCTAAGTCAATAAACAGATACTACATGATCCATCATCCTAGCATCCCTCGCCACGACTGCAGGAGGTGGGCTCTGCTTGCTGGGCTGTCGGGTGGCCCTCAGCAAAGGCAGAGCTCCAGGGAGTTTGGGAACAGGGAAAGGAAGGGCACTTGCATTTCATTGTGTATCATGTATGTATGGCTATAGAAGACTGCAGCCTAAGAAATATGAACGTAGGAGGGTTAACAGCGTCCTCATTCCTCTCTCTGTATACCTGACCTCATTTAGCTGGCTCCCTCTGTTTCTGCTCCTGAAAAGGTCTGTGCAGGGAAGAGGCAACGTCTCTTCTACCACTGCCCACTCTTCTCAGAGGTACCCTGAGACTCAGGCTCAAAGGCAGTGGTTGTTCTGAATAACTTCCATCACAAGGTCCCAGTTATGTTTCTAACAAACTGGAGTTTGTACACCTAGGGAAGATCCCAAATGAGAATGCAGCAGGCTCACACCAGGTCCTCGAGATGCCCTTCCAGTGACTGGGAGGGAACCGTGCCACCCCTGCGACACAGCAGGCTGACACAGGCACACAGAGGCACCTCGTGCTGGAAGATTCCCCTCAAGCAAATCTTCTATCTTTGTCCCTCGGGATTTATTCCCTCTGTTACACTGTCTGCTCCTTCTCCAGAGAGTTCCACAGAGTGGAACGTGCTGCGACTGCTTTTTTATGATCTTGGCATGAACTCAGAAGAGTAGGAAAGACATAAGTACAGCCCTGAAAGAGTGAGAAACAGAACAAAGTGGAAGTTTCCTGCCTGCTTCAGGACACCGCTTAATGTTCCTTCTCCTCCACTACTGCTCTTCTTCCAGAGGAGATTTCTTTTCCTGCCCTTCTCTCCCAGACAGCCCTTGGCTCAGCTGCCTCCTCTGCTCAGAACCCCCCTCCTCTGACTCCAGGACACCCACAGCAGTGTCCCACAGCGCCTGGCCCCAGATTCCCAGGGGAAATCCCACAGACTCATCCTAAAGGACCCATGAGAAGTAAATGGAAAAAGAACTCTACCACCTGCAGGCCCGCATCTACTGCTGGGGGGGTCTGCATTGCCACTGGCATCCTCACGGGGAGCTTACAGATCCAGAATAAAGGCTAGGAAAGAACTGACACGTGATAGGATTCCCTCCTCTGCCCTACAGAGTTACATGGACCAGGCTGATGGTCACGGACACTTCCCACAATATCTGTTGACTTTCTAGGAGTTATCAAGGGCTGAGCAAGAAAGATGGGGTGCAGGGATTGTGGTTGACTTGGGGTGAAAGCTTTTCTGTGCATGTAAAAATCTTTCATTGCTCACTACCTGTTGTCTGTGGACCAAAACAGACAACTCCAGCTCACCGAAATGGCTGAAATGTGGATAAATGAAGGCGGATCAACCAAGGCATTAATCAAAGTAGGTGGAGCTACGCATGGCAGAATTCTGTGCAACTCTGCTAAGGAATCCCAACCAGGAACTGAAATACCTCCTGCTAACCACAGCCCAGAGCCTCCCTGATCAGAGAACACCGGTTACTGCAGTCTGCAGACATAAACAAACCCACCACATTCCCACCTGCTTGTTTGCCACCAGTGGTCCTGTTCCAGCTACGCTCACATTGACACTGCCCTCCCACCCACGCTCTGTTTTCTTCACACTAATAATCAAGAACCTCAAGTCTATCTACAGAAGGGCAAATACAGGTTGGTTTTTTTTTGGGGGGGGGCGGGGAGGGGGAAGCGAGCTGGAAGATGCCAGCAAAGGATTTACTTTCTTTCTGCAGAGCTCTTAAATTTACATTGAGAAATGTAAAAAAAATGTAACACAAAACAACAGATGGTCAAGACCTACTGTACCTTGTAGGGGTTTTGGTCTCTCTGTCCCTGTCCTGCAGACAGCTTGGGTTCCTCCTCCTCCAGCAGCCAGCCTGGATAGCTCTGGAGTTCTCTGCTTCAGTTACATCCCTTAACAATTCAAGATGCTAGTTGCCCTGTGTATGACAAAGTCCCTGTACCCTTCTCTACTTATTTCTAGTTCCCTGAATTTCAGATTACACTGTAGACCAATACTACACTATCAATAAACAATTCTCATCCAGTCCTGGAGGATGTCTGAATGGGAATAAATGTTTTCATTATGACCATCCAATTATTGTCAATATCATATTTACGCAGCCTAAAATGCAGTCATTGAGGATTTCCACTTTTCTACCTCACATTACTGCTCCCAGCCACAGCAGGCAATGCTTAGGCTGGAAAGCTTGTCCCTGACTGTCAGTCCTTCCAGGAGCGAGAAAGCTACCTCTACTATCTCAAAAATTCTCTCTATCCCAGTGAAAACAGACCCAACATCCACAATCTTGCCTCAGACACATTACCTGTGTTGCTACAGGCTCTTCTCTACGGTTTAAACAACCTCAGGGCAAGAAGGTTATTCAAAGTGAGCTTCTTTTCTCTCTGCCTTTATCATTAATTCATATTCAACATATATGCAGTGTGCAGCAAAGAACACTGCAAAGATCCCTGAGCCAACACAGAGCGGGGCTGGGTCAGCTCCCTAAAAGCAGTGTGACTGTATGGGGGTGGAACAGGCTGGGCCACAAGCAACATCACCTGTAGGGTTTGCTGAGCATCCTTCCACACTGACTGGGCTGAACATTGGGAGGCTGAAATACAGAACTGAGCTGGCACACAATCAGTTGTGACTAACAGTTGGGCTGTAAAAACCAACGTTATTTGCATTAAACTTGTTCCTTGCAAATACAATGTAACACACAGCTTAAATACCTTTCACTGGAATTTATGCTCACATCCCTTTGCATTTGCAGAGGGCTAAAAGCACGTGGTGTGTCCCTGCAGGCCAGCCGATGCTCACCCCTGACCCTGCACTGCCATTCTTCATGCCATGACAACACATTCAAACCGACCTCAAGACCTTCAGCAACTTCACTGCACGAGCTGCTCTGCTCTGCTCACCCAGCACCTGCTTCTCTCCATGCATCCATCCCTCCTATAGGCTTCCTTCTGGCTTTTAACCCACCTTTGCTTCACGCTGCTGGTAAGCCTGGAACCACCTCTTACACCTCACTTCTTGGTTACACTGCCATTCCTCCTACCTCTGCTCCTTTTACCTTGGTTATTAACCTCAGTGCCTGAGCCAGTCTTCCAGTAACTCCTGAAAGGGACCCAGGGGGATGCTAGTTTCCCTGCAAAATTAACAGAATGCTAAACACAATTAATATTCCCATAGCATCCATAGGGAGTCATTCCCTCTGGCTTTCTGGAGTTAGGGAAGTCATGAACCTTTGCTGGTAGTTTCTTCTTACCTTGGAAGTTGCAAAATCCCATCCTGGGATCAGGATTCCCTCTTTCCTCTCATTTGCAAATGGCCCCAGCTGCTGACCTACCCTGTTACCACAAGCCACCTGTAACCCAAACAGCAATATTACCCCTTCTCGTTTCCATGTCAGAATTTTGTTTTGCCTCCTATTCTACAGCAGAATTGTTCGTGTAGCTTAGCAGCAAAAGAAACAAAATAAAACAAATAATTTATTTCATGAAACACCAGACATTACCTGCAGCCCCAACATGAACTAAAGGTGATTTTCTGTTTTCCTGCAGACTACAGAGACCAACCTGATCCACAGCAGAGGCCCCTGAGAGGGGCTTCTCACCAACACTTAGTGGCACACTGCTTGAGACCTCCCAGGTGTTCACTTGGAAGAAGCCAAGAATCCAAAGCTTCATGGAAGGAACATGAGCTGGGTGCTCAGCATCCTATGCAAGCCTCTCATCTGCTCAGCAGGAAGCAGGATTATTGCTGTGCCACTCGCACACAGTAAGCATCGCTTCTGAGACTGCTGCAGGTCCTGACAGAGGTGATAACTTTTTTATTAGATACTGGCATATCTGAGTCCAGAACTGCTTTAATCAGAGATAATTTTCATACTTCATTGCCAAGACACAGGTGTAATTATCAGGAAAAGAATGACCATGAAGCAGAGGTGCCTTTTGAATTTATAGAGGAAATTAGTAATACTTTTTTTTTTTTTTTTTTTTTTTTTTTTTTTTTAACTTTTGGCATTCTCTGTGCTAGGCATTGACATGACTGAGCTCTCAGAACGGTTTCTGAGTATTTACTGGAGGGTGGAAAATGGTGAGAAAATGGAACTTCCTTAAACTCTTACCTTCAATCTAGCTTTTAGCAAGTCTGTTTGTAGGTGCCTACATTGCCTACAATCTAATTTACACACAGTACAACCTTGTATCCCTGCACTCTCAAGATAAATAAACAGCTAAATTGAAATACTGAATATTGTAAATCTTCATCTAAAAAAAAATCTCAATTATCCTGTAGACCTCAGTGATTAACTACTTAAACACACTCCTTCAGAAAAGCAATCTCTTAGCTTCTAAGACATCAGAGTGAGATCCAGAACCATGGCAAAGCACATCTGATGTTTGTTTCGAAGAAGCAGAGTTGCACGGGCATTTCTGCAGAACAAAACAACAGCTGTTTTGCTGAGGATGGAAAGGTGCTGTGCTGGTCGAAGGCATTTCTTAGCAGACGTCGGAGCAGGTGTCTGTGTACGTACATCACCTTTCCTACAGCCCACATGGGTTACCACTTTCAAATTTGCAGGGGCTGAAAATCTGAATGAATGACTCAGCTACATCTGACTGTACGACAGTTTGGAAACAGGGAGGAGAACTTGATCAAACTCCGTTTTCAGATTACCTTCAGATCCGAAGCTCTCGAGCAGGAACCTTCGTTGTTCTTTGTTTGCACAGTGCCTAGCCTAGTTCAGCAGGGTCCTGTCAGGACTAGGGGTCCTAAGTTCTACAGCAATACAAATAATAAATAAAAAAATAATAATACATAGTATATGATCAATAATACCTACTTTATACCCTGTTTTTCAAAGACACACTGCACCCCAGCAAATACTTGAAAAATATGGTAACTAAGTTACCAAAGTTGCAAGACAAATGCAATCTGTTTGATGCAAATATTTAAGTTGAGGGTTTAAGTGGCTGGGAAACTCGTTAATATTGCTTCACCAGCACCGAAACGAACACGGATCAGAGAGATGTAACCAGTTCATGCACAGCCCTGGGAGTGTAGCAGAAACTGGGAGGAAATGTGTAGAAGCCAAGACAGTGAATCCATGAATAACTAATTTCTCATCTCCACCATCTTCATGCTAAAAGGAACCAGATGCAGAAAGATATTTCCAGTGTTTTTTGGTGTTGGCCTTTTCATTTGGAAGATAAAACAAAAACAGATAAGATAGGCAAATTGTAATGAAACATTTCATATATTTCCCTATGGCTATCTCATTTTTCCCAAATGACTGCTGCATGAAATTCAAAAATTAAGGACTGGGATTTGAGAACAAAATAATAACTTAAAAAGGAGACATTTAGAAGAGAATTTCTGAAGGGTTTCATTCTTTCCCCACTCTTCAGCAAGGAGAGCAAAAACACAATCCAAAAGAGGAGAGAAGTCAGAGGGGATTAGAAAGTCCAGTCCTTCAGCCTGTCTCCCATGTTGCTAATTTTTACAGTAGGTTATTTAAGAAGCGGTAGGTGCTCCAATAGAAAGCAGGCAGCAGCGAACACAGGCATCATCTCCTCCTTCCAGCAGGTCTGTGCAGTCTCAGTCTCTTGCTCCAGGAAGGAGAGGTTTTCCTTCCCACACCTGTTACTGCCTTCTAGTGTGGGAGAGGGGAGAAGCGTCTGCCAGGGGTTGGGGTCTGCCACGTCGGAGGCTCCCTTCCCTCTGCTGGGCTAAAAGGAGCTCAAGTATTCCAGTGCAACCTCGTATACAAATTTATACTGTTCCTGAAAGAGACAACAGGAGTCAGCAACATTAGGATGGAGGTGAACTCCTTGGAGCCTCATCCACAAGCTGCCCCAAATGCCTCTTCTCTCTTTCTTACACCATTTGGCAGGGCCAGGCAAACACTGATTGTATTTCTGTGTGATACTGAACAAGCATTACTAAGAGATGCTATCATCAATGGAAGAGACAAATGCTCAAGGAGACAGCCACCCAATGGGCTGTTCATTATTTGCTCCACGTCCTCACTGCACGCGTTGCTTTTGAGGAAAGAATTCAGCATGATCGATGGGGATGCTGCAATTCAGGACACTTTAATCTCTCTGGTTGCAGGGAGCAAGGGCTGGGGTTCAGGCTCTTCTCCTCCCCTGGTTTCAAGGCACATCACAGCAAGAATCACCAGGCTGTATGCATACACAGGAGGACAAATCCTATCTGCTCCCACGGTGACAGCAGCCTGGGGTTTGACCTTCTGGGTGGGGGAGATGCTGCCCACCTTGCTGCCAGGGGGCTGCTCCCTGCCTGCTCAAGGAGAGAAGCAGTGGGACTGGGAGATTCATCACACATGCTAAATGGGGCTGGTTTTAATTCTGCTGGATTTATGGTATGCTTGGGTTTGATTCCTCCAGGGCTAAACCATAAACTCTTGTACCTATGCTGAGGTCCCCCTGCATACGCTGGGTGTAGTGAAGCACAGGAGAAAAGCTTACCAGTGACTCCACCATGTTGGACTTGTTATTCCGTAACGTTTTCACTATGTGGAACACATCGATGATATTTTGCTGTTGAATCATCTCGCACACGCTGCAGATGGCACAGAAGGTGCCGCTGCGTCCCCCACCGTTCCTGGGTGCAGAAGAGAAGAGGCAGCAGATGAAGCCAGGCGAGGGATGAAAGCACGACTTCCACATCAGCATGCACACCTAGAGGTCTGCATCCACCAGCCTGCCTGAGGAAGCTCATGGGTTTGTGAAAGCACAGCTCTGCAGGGCAGTTTGAGAGCTGGGAGTGCCACGGCACAAGGGAAGGGCTAAGCCCATCCCTGACAGTGGTGGAGAGGAGCCCTGCTTCTCCTCGCTCCTCTGGGGCTCCGGGGCCAGAGCTGGTCACAGCACAAAGCAGCAGAGCCTTTGGCTCCCCCTCACCACAATCAGTACAATGTCTGGGCACAATATTCAACTTGAAGTGCATTACAAATGTAATTTAACTTCATGTTCTCCAGCTGAAGCCTGGCAAGCCACCAGACTTCCATTCCCCTTGACATATTCCATGGGGTTACAGGCATTTTCCAGCCCTACTTACAGGCAGTGCACAACCGTGCGGCCGTCCCTCCCGTCGTACTGCTCCTGCCACTTCTCCAGCCTCCTGACCACCTTCAGCAGGGAGCGTTTGGAAGGGGGGGTGTCCCTGTACGCTGGCCAGCCAATGTACTGCAGGTGCTGCACGATGCGGTAGCCATCCTGGGGCTGCAACAAAGAGCAGTGTCACGGTGCTGAAGGGAACGGGGCAGGAAGCAGAGAGATGGGGAGAAGCTGATCATACAGCATCTTCCCCTCTTCATTTGGTATCATCAATTCTCCACTCTGGGTAAGTGACACAATGGGAAACAAGGACTCTTCTGTATTCTGGATGATAACAACGATAGCAGATATTACAAAGCCAGGCAGAGCCTAGCTGCTAAGCATCCCTTGTTTTGTTTCCAGTAGAGAAAAATTCTCATTGAATTTTAAGAATCCATCAGATTTTCTTTCCTGGTAGCATGTGTTGGATGTCAGTTATGCCATAAAAATTAAAGGCAAAGAAGGTCCTCAAAGAAGTCCCTGGGGACTACGGATCCTCAAAGGATTTTAGAAGTGGCTACGGCTGCTGAACACAGATGGGTGCTGAGAAATGTGAGTTCACAGCACCCACCCTGCCAGCTACACGTTTACAAGCCTCCTTCAGCATAGAGCCCCAGGCTGCAGTTTTACTGGCACAGGGCTTCAGGGCTGTCCCTGGTTGGCCTGGGACATGGGAGGGTGCACAGGTGACCGCTTCAGCTGCTCGTGTAGTTAGACCCCAAGGTTCACTCCATAATGACATAATTAAATTGCTGCACAGGCTCTGACCACACAATCAGACAGTATGGAAATGTAATTTCTGGAGCCTATTCCCCCTTCTGATTAAAAAAAAGAAAAAGGAACAAAGAAAGAGATATAATCAATCTGGGAAACAACTAACGAGAGAAAAACCCTCTGCTGAACCTCTCCTGCTGCAGCCCTGAAGTTGCATTGCACGGGTCCAGCGTGCAGATAAACTTTGCTTCCATCACATCAGCTACACGGGGGCTGGGGCATACAGACAAAAAGTTGCGTGCAGAAATGGCAGCTGCTTCTTCATAGGAAAACAGTGGCAATTAGGAATCCCTGTCAGGCCAGTGAACATTGCATTTGTCTTCAGAGGCACTGCAGAGCAGCTGACAGATAGGGAGCAGCTGACACTATCCAGCTTATTTCTTATGGTACTGATGGTTTTGTATTGGCTTCTAAGTGATTAATTGTTCTCAAATATACACAGAAAAATGCATTCCTTTTAAACACAGATTTTCAGCTCGTATCATCTACTTTCTACTTTCGGCCAAAAGGTTTTTACCAATACAGACTGATGCAATTAAATGTTAATTAAAGGAAGTAGCTACTAAATTCTGCAGTGGAATTTTGTTACTGGGTGAAAGATTCAGCATCTCTAAACCACAGCCTCAGTTCTGCCTCCTCCCCGTGCCAAAATGTATTTTTGAGAATAAAAAAGGCAGCTGGTATTTCACTGATGGTACCCTGGCCATGTTGCAGATCCGGAATATCCGGCTGATGATGTCTTCATCGATGTCTGCTGAAACAAACTCTACTTGAATGGGGCCGTAACAACAGGACGTCTTCTCTGGCCAGTACTGCATGCAGAGCTGGGGAGAACACCAAAGAGAAACAGAAAGCAAATGAATATTGACAGGGAAACGCACCACCAGTCTTGCTTCACTTCACATTTACAGCCAGCTCAAAATCCTTAACCAGCCCTCTGCTACAGGAGGCATTTGCTCAGCAAAGACCTCCATCCAGTGCCATGAAACTTGTTGGCATTATGAATCTGAAGACAAATGAAACCTCTTTTAGCAGGTTGACTTTTTTACATTGTCAGTACGAACACCATTTCTAAGTGACTGAATTCTGGGGTGGAAAGGTGCAGGTAAGTGGCTGACAAATGAAGCTCCCAGAGGGCACAGATTAAAGCAGAACATTACAAGGTGAGGTACCTGCAATGGGGGACATGGTGCTAACGGGGACTGTACACACACAAACAAAATGAACCTTAAATCAGGCACAGAGGAATTTCTCTGTAAAATGAACTTTTAATGCTGATATTACTGAATTCAAAGCAGAAAAAAAACAACCCTACCATTCACACAAATCACAATCCAAGTATGTCAAATCAATCTGGAAATAGATCATGGCAAGAAAATATTTTGCATGAGATCTCATTAGCAGTTTCTGCTGAGACTGTATTTTTCTGTTTTTTTTTTTTTTCCTCCTATTTCAAGTGTAATTTTGGAGAAGTTTTGAAACCACCGGCTGCTCATTTGAACTCGACCTCGAGCTTTTCAAGTCCACTCGCTGTCAGTAATGACGTCAGGTGCGTGTGCTGCTGCATTCATTCTGCGTTCCTGCTATTCCTTTGATCACATGGGACTGAAATTGGGTGGGATGTTCATGCACTCCTATGCGTCTTTGCCCTTGTTAGTTTTTCAGGATTAAGAAGCGCACCAAGAGCACGTAAGCAAGTCTTCCTTTGAAGGTTGTCTTCCTCCAGACTTCAGGCAGCCCACAGATCTCCTCTCACAGCATCTGCCCAGCAGGGAAGGAGATGGGAGCCTCAGGAAACAGCCTCAAGGTGTGTTGGAAAGAACGGGAACATTAAACTCTTCTTTATTGGCACCCTTCCCTGCACAGTGCCTTAAAGGCTCACTCACCTGTCCAACTGCGTTTTTATTTATTAACCGTGTATTTGGTTTTAACCACAGCTTTTGTATAAGCAACTTTTGCACCTGTGTTTTCCTCATGCAGATGAGCAGAACAGCCCAGGCAGGCACACAGCCAGGCACGGACAGTTCTGCCCTGCTTACGGTGCAGCCCCTGGATCGGGCAACGCCGAGCAGTGAGACAGCAACACTGTGTACAACAGCACTGCAAACGTAATGCAGCACAGCTCAGCTTCCTCCACAGAGTCTCACCTCCATGGCTGGTATCAAACCCTCACAGCTTGCCTCGAGAGCTCCTCAGACCCAACCTTTAACGCTGTCCCTAACTCCAGCGCTCGCTGGGTGCGTCCGGGCTTGGCTGCAGACTGAAGGCAGTGCCGCCACGCTGCAGCAGCTGACACGGTGACAATGCACTGCCAGATCTCCTTCTCTGTGCTGCAAACTACCTTGCAGAAACTGAATTTCTAGGGGAAACAAAAGCAGGTGAAGTCTTCTGCAGGAAGGCAGGCAGCAGGAACAGTGCTGTCTGAGGCTGATGGGTTTGTGCTGTCTGAGAGCAAGGTGTGAGAAAGCACGCCTGGCTTCCAGAACATGCTGTGTTTTTCTTTACAGTGTCTGGAAAAAGATGCCATGTGCCCCTGGAGGCCGTGCTGGGGCTGGGAGGCAGGCAGGGAACACCGGGCAGGCGGCACAGAGGGGTGGGACTGTCCCGAGCACAGCCCCTGCACAGCCAGCAGTGAAATCCCACAGCCTGCACCCCACAGGCAGCTCCCTCAGCCAACAGCTGGGTTTTATTTTGATGGCAGCAGAGAAGCCAAAGAGGCCAATAATCTGCTGCCTCCAAATGCAGCAAGATCTCAAAGACAGTGAAGAGACAAATGAAAAATTAATCCCTGAAGTACCAACTACTTGAGGGTTCTTCTCTTCTTTAACAAGTGCTGTAATGGGTGAATTAGCAATGCCAAACACACTCTCCACACAAATTGCATGATTACACCTTTGGAAGCTGTTATCTCCTGCCTCTCATCAGCAAGGTGGCTGCACACTGGCACAGGAGCAGCCCTGGCTCCTGCCCTGTGGGCTGATGGCTGGCAGCAGTGGGGTGCCCAGCAGCCAGGGAACCAACGTACACAGCATGCACATATGTGAAAGAAAAAAATAAAAAATAGCACAACGTGCTCCTCCAACAGCAGTGCAAGCTGCACTTCTCAGTATGACCAGATCTCATTGGAAAGCTCAGGTCAGATCCTTCTGACGTTTTCTGCATCTCTCTGGGTTGTATTCTTCTGGGAATGCTGGGTGAACTGCAAGCATGAAGCATGTGCTTGGGGGGAAACAGAAACGGGCTTGGGAGGAAACTTTAGCCCACAAAGACAGCATGCTTACATATCTAATCCCTGTTAAGTGCAGTAAGAACTAGCTGCCTTAGAAGGAGCCAAGCATGTGGGTGTGGGCTTTCCCTATCTCAGCACCCCAAAGCATTACCTATCACATTCCAGTTCCCATTCTTTATTTCATTTCTTGCTCACAAGATAATGGCAGCAGAACCCCTCTGACAACCCTCTGCATTTGAGAGCAAAGCTCCAGGAGCGAGAGGACACCAGGCCCCGTACCTGGGCTGCATCCATCTCGTTGAGCATCACCACGGAGGAGCAGTTGTAGTCGAACACCAACCGCCAGAAGTCTGCGACCGTGTTGGGCAAAGGGTGCTGGGTGACAATGAAGGCAGCAGGTTGCTTGTGGCTCTGACAAAAGAATGAGATTAGTTAAAAAAAATTCAATCAACTTTTATTCAAAGGAGTATTACACCCGGGAGGCTGTGGCTAGGCAATCTGAGCCATTTAACCAGATTATACAAATCACATATCCTTCTCCTTGTTATCGCTGTGCAATGAATGAATGTCTCATAATGGGATTCTTTTGCACCCAATGAAGACATTTCATTAAAGAAGTGTCACAAGAGCAGAGATTACCCAAATCAATTATTTATATTTTGAGACTCAGCAAATAATACTAATTCTGCTATTACTACTACTGCTATCAGTAATATTAATAATGGGAAAGAAAACAGCCAGAAGCAAACGCTCTCCTTTCTGCTGCAGGGACTCCAGGAACTAGAGGAGGGCTCGCCCCCTGGGTGTTGCCCCCCAGGGGCACATGTGGGTCGCAGCCATCCTTTAGGAGGACGTGGGGGAGTATTCAGCATCTGCACCACTGGCATTCACCTTCTGCTGCTATTTGCTCACATCAGAAAAGCCTTCTGCCCCCCATTTCCCTAACCATGGAGGGAGGCACTGTGGTCCCAGGCTCTGTGGGCTGCGTTACTGAATGTCTGCGAGGCACTCTGAGATGAAAGGGCAGCAGCTCAAACTTTCTCTCTTTCCAACCACAGCAGGCATTGCTCGGGTGAGCCCACAGACACTCCGTGCTTTGTGCTGTGCATCTGGGAAGCAGACTGGAATCAAAAGGTATAATTCTTGCTTCAAAAAAATATTAAGATTTTTGGTTTAAAGTAAAAGAAATAAATTGAGACTCAAGCTATTAAGATAGCAGCAGGGGGGGTTGCCTCTTCTGCTCCACATGAGCCAGAAGTGGCCCAGGGAGGGCACGGGGTGCTGGGCATGCCCTGCACCGCTCTGCAGCATGGCTGCACCCGTGAGCAGGGTGATGGGGAATGAAGGGAGAGGGGAAAGGAACGCTGTTGGGAAATGATCAGTCTGGAAGGGATCTTCCTCTTCCTTTATTAAAAAAATTAGCAGTAATTTTGTGTGGAAGGATACAAGAGCTTTGAGGTAATGAGGGCTAAAACGTGCAAACACATTCCCAGTCCCTAAGAAAGGAGAGGACCTCTGCAGATTTGCCAAAGCACAAAACACACTTTAAAGAAAGAAAGAAAAAAGGTTCCTCAGGCATATTTGTGATGAAGACATCACAATTTTCCGAAAACATCTTAAATTAATTCTGCAACCATTTGACTTAGCCTCCTGCATGCAGCAGCATCACTGCTCCCCAAAGACTGAGAGAACAGACAGAATTTACAAAGACTGACCCTATTCAACGCTGCTTGGGAAAAAATGCTGACACCTCACCCCAGCTCATATTTACACACACTCCAGCTGCAGTAATTAGTGGCTTGGAAGGCACCTCTGTCCAAAAGCAGTGTAGGCACCGCAGCAAAAAGAAACCATCAACATAGCTCCCCCCACAGCAATGCCCCATGCTGCCAGGTTCTCTACAAACAAAGCGAGGGAAAACGCCTTCAGACAGCTTCACATCAGCTTAACTCACGTCCTTCAGCCCCAAAGCCCTCTGCACATCTCATCCCTGTTCTCCCATTTTCTCAGCTGCAGGAGCTCAGATAAATCACCCACTGCACACAAACTGCTCTTCTCAAGGAGCTGACCTGGCACCTCCTGGGGAACACTTCTCTCCCCCTCAGCCAGTGGGAAGAGCTGCCCCACCACCACTTTGCTCATCTGCCTCTGGGATGCAACCTCAGACCGCATGCTCATGGGCTTCTTAGCCAAAATTTTTCCCCCAGCCTGAAGCAGAACGACGCAGACTGTGAGTGACCACATTGCCAAGTGACACACTGCTGTGAAGGAGAGAAAGTTCACGTGGCTTTGCCTAGTTTGGAGACACCAGACTCAGAAACTACAGGACAGAATAAAAGGCTTTTTGCTTTGGATCTGTTTCTCCCAGAAAAGAAACCCGAGGATGAGTAAACGTGGAGCAGATGCGGGCACAGCGGGGCCGTGCGGAGCTGCTTACGTCCATGAGCGCAGCGTTGATGTAGTTGCTGGACTCGCCATCCACGGAGATGAGGAAGGGCAGGCACCGGTCCAGGGGCAGCACATCCATGCAGCGGTTCTTGTCGTGGTTCCTGGGCAAAAGGCCGATGCTGCAGTCCTCCGGCCGGACGCGCGGCGTCACGATATTGAGAGTCTGTGAAGGGGAAGGGGAGAAGGGATGGGAAGACAAAAGCGAGCTGAGCATCTTTGAATTCACTTCCAAAAGGATGCCAGCTGCACTGGGTGCTTATTCTAAAGGTACTTCCCACAGCACATCGTTGGGATCCCACAGAAGGAAACAGCGAGCCCCGAGGAGCTGGTTGCTGTGCCACCCCATTCCGCACACCCACCGGAGGTGCTCTCCCAGCCCCAGCATCATCGGAGGGCACTGAGCACCATGTAGCCACATCCAGCTGGAAAAGCCCTCCGCAGTTAGATGATGTTTCTGTTCTTTCTACAGGCTGGAAGTCGCTGTCTCGGGCGTACCCTGCAGCTCTGAGCTGGGTCTCTGCCCTCCCCGGGGTGTCCCACACATCCTGCTCCTTGACAGGACCCTGGGCAGAGGTACCCTGAGCTCCCCCATGGGCCAGCTGGGTTCAGGTCACCTCGTGATTGCTCAGGCAAACTGCTCATGTCTTCTAACAATACACACAAAAACCTAAGAGTTGGGTTTCTGTTTTGTTTCAAGCAGGGAAGTCAAGCTGCTGCCCCTGTTGTTGAGGTTGCTGCTTGCCTTGTGCAGAGGCACCCAGGATGCTTCCCTCACCTTGTCACGCCTTATCTCTGGGGTCCTGCCGTCGGCCTTTTACTCTTATCTGTCTTTCTCACAGCTTGACAGAGTGTGTTTCTTTACAGGTAATTTCCTTTTGTGTTTCCCACTGCAGAGGCCTCCTGACAAACCAGCCCAGGTTACTCCGCAGGTGTTAACACCATCAAATCCAGGGGAACACATCTTTAACACCATCACTCAGGCTGGGGTAGATCCGTGGCTATCTGATGGCATTTCACTTTCACTTGTCGTATTCTCCTTCCCTAGCAAAGCCCCTGCAGTCATACAGTGAATTCCTTTGCACCAGGTGAACACAAAGTATTCAGGGGCCAAACATTTTTACAGAGAGCTTCACTTCATCCACCCCGAGGTTGTGAATGGAGAAAGGAGGAGGGTCAGACCATCTGTTATAGGAGGTTACATATAGAGCAGTAAGATCTGAAAGAATGCAGTTGCAGTAAGTTATGCAGGTTCCACACAGAAGTCCCCTTGTCTAAGACAGGCAGTCTGGCAGGGGAAGCATAATGAAACCTGAAATCTCTGACAGCGCAGGTAATTAGGCAAATAACTCGTTAGTGATTTACTCCTGTCAATTTTATGCCCTTCCCCTCACTCCCTTGTTTCTGTGCTTGCTCAGAATATAAAAACTCCCCAGAATGAGCTTTTATATGTCCAGGCAATGAGCAGTGCATGAGAAATCCATCTGGTCCTACCTGAGGGACAGTGAGACCTACATAACACACCCTGTGCCAACAGACAGAGTTAGATCGACTGGTTCATGAAGATTGCAGCAAAGGAAACCATCTCCTGCATTAAAGCCAGACAATTAAGGCTGAAGAATGCTCTAAGCCAAAATCCTGTAAAAATAGCATCCCACAAGCAGACAACGAACGAACCTCGTCTGCAAAGCACGGGGGAGCAGCTCCTTCCCAGAGGAGCTGCCAGCCCCTGGCAGCCTGAACAGGCAGGCAGGCGACACATCTCGCTTGGTATCATGACAAAATCAGCACACTGAGCCGTGCCATTTTTTTTAACAGCAGAGCAGCACTTGATGAAGTCAGGCTTTGGTTCCTTCGCGCCAAGCGTCCAGAACCAGAAACACTTCTACAGATCTGACAGCACTTGATAAAACCAGATTTTTTTTTTAATTGAACTGTCATGGGTTGGGATCCACACTCTTTATCTCACTGAATCAACCCTGATGATTCCCTGCAAGGTTTCAGATACAACACACACATTCTGCCCTTGCCTAGAGAGGGAGGAAAGGAGGCATCTGGCTCCGACTGCGGCTCCTGAAAGCCACCTCTCCCTGGAAAACACTTTGCTGGGGGTGGAGGGCATCTCCCACGACTGCAGGAATCTCTTTTCATAAATAGTCCCTTCATAAATAGCAGTCTCTCACTCTCTCTTCCCAGTCACGATCACCTTGCCCTAAATTTCCGACAACATTATGTTTTCCGTAAGCTGGTGTTGGCTGAAAATCCTGAAGGGACTTACAGACAGATTGGGAACAGGACTGGGAAGTTCAGTTCAGTGCTCTGGAGGGTGAGTGCTCTGCTGTGCTGGAGGTGCCCCTGCACAGGGCTGGCGGTGTGCGCATCCCATGCCCCATTTTATCAGGGTGGGATAAGCAATGGCGGCAGCACAGAGTGGAGTAGTCCCTGCTTCACCACGTGCCCCAATCCAACAAGGCTACTCCAGCACTTGTGAGTTTTATTAGATGTCATTTCAGTTCTGGCCACAAGGTATTTGTAAAAACGTGCAGAGTGAACTGAGGGCTTCAGTTCATTGAAAATTAGTACTAGAGAGGTAACACTCACTGCGCTCTCCCTCTTTGAATGGAAGGACGTCAACAAGTTGATTGTCAAGGCTCGGAAGCAACGTACAAGAACAGTTAATAAGGGGCCCTGAGGCATAAATGTTTCTGCATAAATTACAGAAGGAAATGAATAACTGAATGTTTGCTGAAATGAGAAGTACAATGTTATCTGCGGAAATTAGAATCCTCGCTCTATTGAAGTGATGGGGAGTTTTTCCTTGCCGAAGGCTCAATGTCCCATGCTTAAAAACAAACCTCTGCCTGATGCAGTTGTAACACAGCAAAAATCACCTGAAATCAGATCTCAGCTCAGCGTCACCCTTCTCTGCCACGCTGGAAATCATAAAATAGCATAGACACTGATTAAACACCTTCAGTACACCAACCGCAATGACCGAGACAGGCATGGAGTTACCTGAAACTCATCTTTTATCTGGCTGGAGTTGGTCTGTGGATCCAGCCTGCTGATGTTGTAGTATATGGATCTGAACTCACAAACCGGGATGGCTGTGTTGCCGCAGAGACATGCCTCCAGAATGGCATCATGGACAAACACATACTGCTCCTGTACAGGGCAGGGGATAAGATGCTCAAGTCATATTTTCAATACAGATCATGAAATATCACACTTTTTTTCCTTAACTCATGCCTGCTATGCATATTTGGCTCTGTTTCATGTGGAGACAAATTACACAGTGTGCTGTGTGACAGCTTTGTGAGCATATTTCATACATCACTGAATGTGAGGTCTCATGTACTCGTTTCAAATTTACAAGTCAAATGGGAAATCACCAGTATTGGGAATGCTGGGACAAAATAGGGTTGGGCCAGGGAGGAAATCAAGGAGGCAATCGAGAGGCAATGGTCTCTTCATCGCCAGGAATGGATTGTGCTTCAGGCCTGTGACAACAACAGCAAAGGGACCCGAACTGACAGCTCTGCTCCAGCTGTCTTTTCAAAGCTCCTGGGCAATCTGGTTTTCTGGGAAAAGAGATTTCCCTGAACAAAATACGAGATACGAGAAGTCCACAAAGTTAAAAGTCTCCCTCTGTTCCAGATTTTTGCTCTCTTCATCAGGAGGGGAAGCACACGTGTAAAACTTGTGCAGTGGGCAACAGCCCTGCAGGAGCTGTGTAGCTGCTGAATGCCATGGGATGGAGCAGCTTCATCAGCACCCAACACTTTCATCAAGGACATTTCATTTTTTCAGCTTGCACTTGATACAAAATAGGCACTGAGTTTGCAGTACACCTAGGAATGGCTCAGGAGCTACCTTTTTACCATGAGAATAAAGTCAATCAGCAATGTCTAAACTTCAATGTTTGTCCTCCTGTCCTGAGGTCTGAGTAGCTGCTGTGAATGGCATTCAGCATAGCTCTGGTCACGTTTAGCAAAGGAAGTTCTGTACAACCCAGCACAGAGGAGGCAAGTGTTGACTTAATGAAGCGCCAGGCCCCTGCTGAGCAGAGGAGCTGACAGGAGAGCAGCATGGGGGCAGAGGAGACTGCTGGCACCTACCTCTGTCTGCACCAAGTTGACCCTCTGGGAGCGCAGCTCTCGCACACAGTTAAATATATCGACCACGCCTTCGTTCTCTGCCATGTCGAGCATGATGTCGATGGCAATAAAGCACCCTGTTCTCCCAGCCCCAGCACTGAAAAAGAGAAGACAGTGAGGGCCTGCATGACCCAGGGACCATGTAGAGGCAGGGCTCTGTGGAGGAGAACACAGCTCTGCAGACACAGCTGCCTTCCCCTGGAAGCTGCTCCCCTCTCCCTCATGGGTTGATTTTTGCGTCTAGTTGAATTAGCTCAGGATTTAAGAGAATGAGGTGAACTTATATTTCTGGAAAGGGAAACACGCCCAGGAAGGAATAAGGAAAGCTTTCCTTGAACATCAACAAAAACAGTATCCTACAAAACCTCTCATCATGATTCTACAGGTCCGCTCACCTGCTCGTCTCTCATCACACAGGATGTGGGACAGCAGCCTCCAGGCTGCAACAAGATAAAATCTGGGGGGGTGGCAGTGGGGGTGTGCTCTTCCAAGGCTTTTCTTCTCACGGGACTTGTAATAGGCATGCACATTTACTCAAGTGGGCATGATGGAAGGGGATTACTTCCTTGCCTCAAACATTTCTTTTCCCTTCTTAATCAGGACCTTGGGTCCCAAGTAGGATGATTTCAGACGTGGATTGTAAAATTCTAGAGAAAGGAGCCTGAGGCTACTCAAAACCTTCAGCTTAGGCCCCCTGCTGCACATGAGAATTGAAGCATCTCCTGCAAAGTGTGTTGTCATCGTGTCCTCCTTCCCTCCTGGGAAATCATCCAAGGCTGTTTAGGTGTGAAGGATAGAAAGGGGAGAACGTCTCTTCACATTACGCCAAAGGAAAAAGGAGAACTCAGCTCACATCAGGGCAACTTCAGTTGCACGAAAACTCCAGCAGAGCCAAAAGCAAGGAGATATGAATGACCATAAATTAATGGACCAGATTAATCAACTGCTGAACAGAGAGAAGATATTTTTCATTTGCAGAATTTTAATGAATAAGTGGCATTTCCTCTCTCTTTATCTCTCAGCTTTTCAGAATTTTAACAAATAGTTATAACATTTCTATATTTAGAGGACCCTAGCACTTCATAAATATCGAATAGTGATAATATCCAGCCAGGCATCGGTAGGGAGAATTTGGTAATTACCACTTAAAGCAAGTCATTAAAATTCAAAAGCAGATAAATAACAGAGAGGAAATGGCATTTATTCATTAAAATGTGAAGGATGAAAAATTTCTTCTTGCTTTCTTGGTAACGACGAATCAGGTTCAGACTCCTTCCAAGGCCAGACCCATGCCACAGCACCAAGGCAGCAAATCTGAGCCCTGAAAGCTCTGAAAGAATTCCTTTCTACCAGCTTCTCTGGCTTGGCTGTGTTTTATTATGAATCTGATTCATCCCTAGCTAAATTAAAAAAGAAAAAAAAAATCACAAAAAAAAGCAAATACTCCAAACTGTTAAAAATAAGAAGATTTAGCTGATCTTCCTTTTCATCGTGACCATGGGATATATTCTCTCTCTCCTCCTGATCACAGAGCCTGGCACTAGGAGGTAAGTGCCCGTGGACTGCTCAGGGTGAGATTCTGGGACAGCTCTGCTCTCTGCCTGGTGCTCTGTCCACATCTCCTTTCCAGAATGGGTGCGCTGAGCTGTGACCAAAGCACAGCAGAACCCAAGCTCGGTTTTTGTTGTAACATCTTTCTCTACATCTGAAGTCATGTAATAATGAGGGTTTACTTAACTGTGGTATGCTGCAATAGCACCTGCTTTCACTGTAAAGCCGAAGAAAGGACATCTACCCCTAGCCAGCCTTCACTAACACAGTAAGTTTTGAGGTCTGTTACCCTCTCCTGACTCCCAACTGCATCCCCCACATAAATAATACAACCTATTAACCCAACCCAGTATAACCCCTCCCCAAGATTTTTCTCATGCTGCAAGTTGATGGAGAAACATGAAAGGACTGGGAGAGTCCCAGTCAGCAGAGCTGGTTTCTCCTCCCAGCTCCGACGCTCGCGCTGGCTGTCCCTGCCCTCCCACCACCATCACCATGTTGGGTGACGTTCCTTCTCCACGTCAGGGACACTCCTCCATACCCACATACTGCCTGGCACAGCAGGGCCTTAAGCTGGAAGAGGACATTGCAGAAGGAGCACCCACCAGTACCAGCAGCAGCCGGGGAGCTTGGCAGCATGCAGATCAGCAATCTGAATTTTCACAGCTGTAAACCAAGCAGTCAGTTTTCCTCAGGCATTTGCCTCTTATTCACTAGCTGGAAGGCACTGGGCAGGTTTTCAGTCTGAAATTCCCCTTCAGATTGGGCTTTGAGGAGGCTAAGATGCACATGGCTGGTATCCATACCCAGGAAGGCAGAAAAACATTTGAGATAAAACCACTGACCCTGGTGCAGAGCTGAACTGCAGCACATGGGGGTACAGAAAAGCAATGTGGCTTTCAAATCCCCATCTGCAGCCCTGTTTATTTGTAGGCATCATCCTCACTGCCACGGGAGGTTTGCTATAGAGAATGGCTGGACTGGCTGTCCCAGATATTCACCATTTTACCAGCTCTGCTGTGAGCATCTAAGGGAGTATAGGCCACCAGAGAGCCTTCTACATTCAAATGGCCCTCTCTGACCTACTTATATCATCTCCAATTCAAGCCAGCTAAGCTCCAGAGCTGCCACTTTAGAAAAGAAAACCGGATTCCACTTTGTTTCCCCGTGAGGCCCTCAAATTACACTCTTAAACAAACAAAATGTAGCTTGCTAGTGCTAGATGAGAAGAAGAAGGAAAAAAGCTGAAAAAGCTGATGGAGGAAAGGCTCCAGGAGCTCCCGTACCTGCAGTGCACAACGATAGGTCCTGCCTCTGGGGGGTTGAGGAACTTCACCTGCCGAACGAAGCCCAGGAGCCCCGTGGCGTAGCAAGGAACGCCGTGGTCCGGCCAGCTGGTGAAGTGGAACTGCCGGATCTCTCGGATCTCATGGTAGCCTTTCTGAGGAGACAACACAGCCTCTATTTTTCTGCCTCCAGGCTGCAATCAGCATATTCTGATCACTGCTCCCTTCCCTCACCTGGAGGGCTGGACAAGCATTTAGCTGATGATGTGCAGGAGTATGTCCTACACCACTTCTCACTCCAAGAGATTTCAAGGTGAAGGATCAAGATGCACTCCAATTACAAATGAAGTGGGTAACACACAGCTGAGGACAGTGGAGGTGAATGCCAGCACCACACTCAAACCTGTGGTCTTAGAAATCAAAGCCAGCTGACTGAGAACACTACAGGATGATTTCTGTCCCAGCATACCAGGGCTGCACTCAGCCTGTCTCTCCTCCAGTGCTATCTCCACAAACCACCACTCCCAATCCCTTTTTGAGGCACTGAAGCAACTGACTGGGGAATGAATACCTAAAGAATACACAGACCCCAGGCAGCTGTAGATTTTCTGCTGCCTCCTGCCAAGAAATCTCAAGCTTGAGATTACAGCTGGTGGCGAGAAGGGCAGAAATTGGTATCTGGGCCCATCACTTGGCCTTTGTGGGGAGACCAAGTTACCAGTGGGAAAACTGACATCGCTTGTATTTGTCTGCCAAGGGTAACACAGAAATGTCAGTCAGCTGTGGCACTTTATTGTACAGTAAATGTACGTGGAGTCCACTAGTCTGTCAGATTTCGGCATTAGCATTTCTTGCCAAGTTTTTCAGTGGTTCAATGGAATGTGGACCTAGCGTGCTAGAAAACTACAGCAATATTCCCAGCGTGGCTTAGCAGGTATTTCTGAAAAGCTTTAAAACCACTTACTGAGTGTTTGGAGAGTAATTTGGACAGACCTGAAATGCTCTGACATTTAGACATCCAATTTCTAATTACGCATAACATAAATCTTCCAAATTCTGCCGATTTGGGTACAATTTTTATAGCTGAGCCTTTATTATACTTTATTTCTATTGAAAGGGGATCCTCTCTGGCATCCAATTTAGCTGCTACCTTTTCTTCATCTGTAATTTTCTGTGAATTGGGATTGCCAACTACCTGCTGGCCTTTGGATGCATTTAAGCTTCACGCACTGTGGATTTTACCTTTGTGGTTACATCAAGATGTTTGAATAAATCTGGAATATATGTCAAAAGCAGAGATTTCTGAAGTGAAACCTAGCCATCCCGTAACTGTTCCCATCTCTGTACCTCTGGATACGTTACCCAGAGCTCAGGTTTCAGATCACAGGTTGAGTGTTACATCAGAAGTTCATCTGACTGAAGATGTCCTTACCTTTTGTACAGTGAATGTGCGTATGACATACTCTGCCAGTGGTTCTGTCTCAATTAATGTGACTTTAATGTCCCCATAGACCTCAGTGTCATCTGGCCAGTACCGAACACACTTCACCTGGTGGGAAGGGAAAGACAAGACTGAGAGGAACTCGCTCAAGTTGAGGCAGAGCTGATCCACATTTACAGCGCTTTCGAGTTAAAGATGACACAAATTGCACTTTCTCCTGATGTACAGACCATGTCAAAACTGACTGTATAAATGAGATCAAATCTCTTCTACCATATATAGAAGTGTCCTCTGTAGTGAATACAAATGAAAAAGATTCACGTAGCTATTATTTTTTAAGACAGTCTTTCTTTAATTTCCATATAAGCCCAGACCATATATCAGGTCTGCAGACTATTTTGGCAATCACTACAACCATTGTTTTTAAGAAAAAAGGATGCTCTTGCAATTGCTACTGCAATTCTGAACTCCATCTGTGCAGCCAAAGAATTTCAGTTCTCAGTAACTGTACAATAGTTGTTGATAAAACTTCCCTTAGCAGATATGGACACAAATTTTATGTTTTATGAGTAAAGATGGGCCTGAGCTAAGGTCCATGAAAGAAATCTCCTGATCTCATGAACATATAGCAAAGCCACTTTTAGAAGCCATGTGCCAAACCAACAGCAGAAATAAAGGCCAGAGCTGTAACTCTCTGGAAAGGACGTACAGGCTAGCACAGACCATCGAGCTATTAAATGCTCCAGCATGAAGGGCTGGAACAGCACCTAAAGGCTGTACCAAACAGCTACTGCAAAGCAGGTTTGATGTTACAGTTCCAGTCATAATCAGGAGAGGCTATGATTATATGATTAATTTAGGATTTGTAGCCTTCTTCTTGTTGTTTTTTTTTTTTTTCCCCACACAGAGGAGTTTATTTCAAACCAAAGCATCAGTAGAATGTAAAATAGAATAAATAACAATAAATGAACAGAACCAGGCAGCTTTCAACCATGAGATCTAAAGGAAATCAAACACAAAGCAGCTGAATTACTAACAGTTGTGAATAATCTATTGCTTAAATGGTTTTGGTTTTTTTTTAGCACAAAAGGAATGGAAGGTGACAAACAGAAGGAGAACATTTTAAGGGCTGGTTTCTGGCTGACAATCTATCTAAACCAAAGACCACCAGGGGTGGGGAGAATGTGCTAGGGGAAGCACATCCCAGGCGTGCCTTTTTCTTATTCCCTAAAGCTGGGCTATGCCCTTTGGGTTATTCACATCTGCTCCCACCCTGGGCTTTGGCAACTGCCCCGTGCGTACACAGGGACTCGTGGTCGGCCGAGTGAAGCTGTGGGTGGGGAGGGGGACAGTGCTGCTGGGTGCCCCAGGAGCCAGCTGTGCATGGGCTCACGCCACAACAGAGCAGCAATATGCTGAAATGATCAGAAACTCTTGCCTTTGAAGCTTTAAAGATCTCTTTTGATCAGTTCAAACACCATCCTCACGTCCTCGCGCCTCCGGATTTTTGTGGGTAGAGAAGTATTCAAATCATACAGATAAAGAATAATTATTATAAAAGTACATTTTTCCCTCTGTACTGAAAAAAGAGACAGCTCCTCAGCCAGCATAAATTTGTATAACTCTGCTACAGTCAAGGCTTACAGCAGGAACAAGATCCTTATTAGTCTGGAAGGGAAGCAGCTAAGTATTACAAAACCTAGCATTTTAGAGGAAAAAAAACCCAAGTGGATGAATTCCTTCCTTACTACAGTAAGCAAAAAGAATTTCACTTGCTGAGCATGCGTGTAGCACCAACGCAGCACTACTGCCAGCACTGCTTTGGATTTATGTGCTAGGAAATGGTACCCTTACCCTGCCCACTTCCACCAAGTTGGTGACCATGACAACGCTTGCAGAGTTTTCTTGCCAAATCATTCTCCAGAAATCCTTCACTGTCTCTTGCATCGGCCCTGGGGCAGGGGAAAAGACAAAAAGACATCTTCAGAGAGCGCATCTAATGCCAACAACCCATTGCAGCTGTTCCCTAGCCAGTGCCCTGCTCCCACAGGATCCTGCTCTTCCTTTCAGAGCAGCTCTCTGTGATTCAGGGCTACAGACAGTGAGCAGCCTGCAGCTCTTTGACAGATCAGAAACCTCATCCTTCCCAGCAGCAGATATTTAAGGCTCTAGCATGCCAGAAACAGAGGCAATGGCTGTACTGTAAATAGCAGAGATGGCTCCAGTAGGAAATCACATGTAAACAAAGGGACATGGATGAACCCTATAGTCACTCTGCAATTAAGTACACAGTCACTCTGCTGTATTGGGATTTGTACCTGATGTAACACTAAAATTCCTAATAATCTATTAATTATGAAGGAGAAAACAATCAGAAATCAGCTCTTTTTTGAAGTCTCCCTCGAAGGAAAAACATCAGGCTCCAATAGCCAAACAGGCAGCACTCACAAAAGATTTATTAGACTAGAGCTCCTCTCCTATTTCCTTCCTCTCTTCCATACTGTAGATGAAATCCTTCACCAACTCTGCCCAAACTCCATTCTCCACATTCTTTGCCTTGCTGCATTCCCTACACCCTTACAAACCTAGACACCAATTTTATTCATTATAATAAAAGGAGTATATTCGTTTACTTTATTCTTTTACAAGCAAGTGAAAAGGTCGTAAAGTGGAACTTAAGAACAGGGTCATTCATGTGAACATCACATTTGCAGGTAAGAAAGGAATGCATCGAAATGAGAACTAATACTGGTAGGGAAAGTGGTTATGGCACAAGAGTTTGCCTGGTGATGCATCCTAGTGCAAAGAACAGGAGTAGGGAGGCTCCACATTTTCAGTATTGAATTGCGTTGCTTAACTTTTTTTTTTCCCCCTAAAAGCAAGGAAACTAATTTATAGAAGGTGGCGTTCAAATGCCATTTCCCACTAGTTCCCACTAACAAAAATCCATCAGTCACAAGCACATTCACACTGCCTTCCCCCAGCAATTTCACGTAAGAAGGTAAACTCAAGCTCCATAAAGTCCCTTGTAGCTATAATCTCATATTTTGTGCACAAAGGGCACATTATAGATTGCCCTGCCACCTCTACCTCTACTCTTGCAGTTGAGATTTTGTGTTTGAGTGCCTTCAATAGCTTGGAACATCCTATATCCTTGCCTTTTGTTCCCCTATACCAAGTTTTGAGATGTTCCCCAAACAGGAGATGTCACCCTATAAATATCTCTTAGAGCAATTTAAAACAACACTGCTTTTACAGATATTCAGACATACAAGGACGGACTTGCCTTGAGTTGCAATGTAATGACGAGGCCGGTGGTACCCCTGGAAGAAAAGGAAAATACGTGATGGTCTGAGATCACAGTTACACACAGCTCTACAACATGCACTATCCCCCTTCCAGGTACCAACAACCGCTGTGCACTAACTCTGGTTACTGCATGTGTGAAGATAAGCAACTAGGGTGCCCTATGAGATTTTCAGTGATGGCATCTCACTTAGGTTGAACTAAATACCCCACAACATCAAGATTTCATGACAGCAAAGAGAAAACAGGAATAGAGCAGTTTTCACCATTCATCCAAAGACACAGAAGTGGCATAACTAACCCACAGGCAGCTCTGAAAACCAACGTGGAAAAAGCTGCATCTTCGTGTTTGAAAAACAACAAAGGTGAGAGTGTGCCTCTGTATGAGGCCAGAGGTATGTAACTTTACTAAGTGCATGTTTCAGTTCCTTCCATTAAAGCACTCTTCTGAGCAGCACCATACTCCTGGGCACCAGGAGATGCACACACGAGATGCACACCGTCGGACCGCTCTGTTTGTGCACGGGAGGCTGCTTTTTAAATGTTATTTAACAATGCTTACAAAAATGTCAAAGCACTTACGCCTGCTGCACTGTGGCTTTGTATGCAGTCAATAACTCTCAGATATCTGCTAATGCTATTGTGAGGGGCTGGTATTGATTTCCACATACATTGTGCATTTAGCCCACATTCCACTTGTGTTTGTGGAGCTGTCAGACACAGGAAATCTCCATCTGCCTAAATCGGTCAGAAAGAATAAACTGGAGACCAAGAACCTTCTCCCTGTCACAACATGATGTCTGCATAACGTTCAGCTGTCACTCATATCAGGCCAGCAGCCTGTCCCTATGTACCATGCACCAAGCACTGGTAAGCAGACTTGTCAGCAGCAGGGTTTGTCACATCGGGCACGTCCACGAGCCTTACATCTATGTAATTGGCGTTGATGTAGTCGGAGTGAGGGTCCCCATCCAGCAGCTGCAATCTCACTCTTGAATGATCATCTGAAAGAAGGAAAGAAAAAAGTGACAGTAACGATAAAGAGGAGTTTGTCAGTGCTTTATTTTATCTGCCAATTCCTGCAAGCGGGTAACTGAATACCTACAGTAATAAAAAATGAAAGAATATCAGAGCTACTCCAGTTCCTGCATGTCCTTTCTTTTGTACTTAAGATGTAATGCTTAGATCTTCAGGTTAGCGTTCATTCATGCTCAGTGTTCATTAAATTCTCTTCTGTCACTATAATTATTACAGAGCTTTTACAAAGACCACAGATGCTGCTTGGTTTGGGGGTCCTTGCAGGAGGCATCTCCGTTCCAACAGCCACCTTCACTCTGGGAAGTAACAGCCCCCTGGAGCCCTCAGATCCACGGAAACTGAGGCAAGAACTAACACAGCCAAAATCAGGATAAAAACACATAGGTCACAACAGAGGTATAGAAGATTAAAGGAGAATAAAATGAAATGAAATCCTAAAATAACAAGTGGGGTAACCCAAAGAACAGAAAGAAAACACCAAAGGAAATCAGGGCTCTTTTATACAACCCACAGAGCCCTCTGCAGCAAAATGGCAGCGAGGCCAAGTGACAAGCAGTGCTCAACAACAACAAAAGAAGTGTTCATGTTTTTAAGGACATTCAAAGTTACTTTAGATAAGGCAATAAAATAACAGATATCAATCTCTTCCTCTCCCAGTGTGCTCCAGAGTTCAGCCACAGAAAGGAACTACCCCAGCAGGCAGATTATGTCATAATTTTCCACCAGGAGAATATTTTGATCTTCCCGTGGACCAGCTGGTGCAGAGCTCTGTCACAGCAGATAGGGAGCGAGCAGGCGTTGATCTGATCGGGGCTGGCAGCCCCGGCGCTGGCATGCAATTAGCTGCAGAGCTGTTATCTAAGGACCAGTTGCTTGGGAAAGGCAGCCGGGTTACGTAGGTCACAGCCAGGCATGCTGGGCTCATTTCTAAAGGGTTTTTTAATGAAGTAGAATACAGATTCCATCGAGTTTATTTCCTCCCCGCTAGCTATGCAGACAGTAGCTCCCAGGCAATAAAGCATTAATGTTTAGAAATACTTTGCAAAATATGAGCCGAAGCATGATTTACATTCAATTAAAAAGAATCATCACAATAAAACAAAACTACGAGGCGTGATCCTGCAGTAACTCAGTCAAAAAGGTTTTAGCCACGACTTAATTAAACGTAGAATCAGATCATGTTTGTGGAGACAGATGTACGTACAGTTCTGAAAACTGAGATTCGGGTGTATATTAAATATTCATTTGCTCATGTAAAGCAATGATTCTATTCTCTGTTCATTGTTTGGGTGAGATTTTCACACCCAAAGAATACAGCCAACACTGTTGTGTTTCTCAAATGCCATATTTGCATTCAGAAATGGCGATGCTGGTGAATCCATCAAAAGCTCTGCTATATTTCCACTAATAAATACAAACTTGGTAAACGCAGGAGGTATCCTTCTCAAAGTGCTGATGTTGCTCCCAGCTCCAGACAATTACCCGTGCTCAAGGCAAGCACGAGGAGTTGCAGTAAATCATGTGGTTAGACAACAAAAGAATTTATACTTAGAGCAATTCACCCAGACAGACAACGAGCTGATTAAGGTGGACATCTCGATGAAATACACCAAGTCTCCTGTAGCCAATTTCACACTTGCAATTCAAGGCAGGAAACTAAGCTAGTTAAGAGTCACACAGAAGAACAGCAAAGGAAAAACATCCCTAGAGCTAATGGCTGTGAGGGAAACATTTACTAATCCTTCTTGTGGTGCCACAGTACAATAATGTTATGAAAGCCTTAGGTTACTGCAATAATGCAGCTGAAAAGCTATGAGACCAACAATTACCCTACTGACAGGTGAAAAGAATATCAAGGTGGTTTTTTAGGGTGGACCTTGACGCTGTCTACGTACACTGTGTAACGGAAGAGCTTTGGACAGCCTTAAGGAAGAACCCACCTCTCTCATTTAACAGAACCAAGCTCACAAATTACATTTCAGCTCCTTGAGCCACTCCTCAGTTAGAAACTTAAGCCAGACAGGATGGATGCCTCGTCAAGAGAACTGGCTGTGAAAGGTCTGACAAGGACTGTAGAACGGGTCCATGCATTTAATACAGTTAAGGGTAAATAAAAGGAGCTCTGCAGCTAATAAAAAGTGCTTCTTTTGTTCATTTGAGCCAAATGTGGTTATTCTTCCTGTAAATAACAGGAAAGGATGAAAAAACAACCATTAGAAAGGAATTATATTTAAAAGAGATATTCAGGTTTAGGTCTTATTATGTTTTTGGTACAAAATTTTAGCTAAGGTTTGCTTCAGGAGGACAGAATTCACAACACGTCATTGCCCGTTTTACAAAAACAAGATCAATACTTTTGGGTGATTTATTTAAGAATGTAAACTGTGCAGCACAAGAACTGTATATATGTATAGGGTAAGCATTCAACATATTACTGATATCTTAATGGTGCCTTTAATTCCAGTTCATACACTTAGGAAACCATTCTGAACAGAAGCTCATGGGTATTGTACTTATTTTTTTTCATTTATAGACTTTAAAGGGCTTTTTAAAGAATGGCAAGTACCTTCACCACTCCCAGTGACTAGGATGTATTCCTGATTCTGCATCCCTTCCACTGGACTACGCTAGCCAAGAGGACAACATATCTGGCACACTGAAATGAGCATCACTCAACTCTTCTGCACATTCATCAGGCACCACAAAACCATCGTGTGCTACAAACGCTTTACAAAAATTTTTTAAAATGGAGAGAAAAAAAGAAAAAATGCATGTTTGTAATATGCAGGGCTGCAAAAAATGGAAGTTGTTTTCTAAATGTATGTATGAGTTTATTTCTCCCTGTTAACTGTGGCTGCTTTTTAAGTTAGCAGAACACTGCATGAAGAGTACTTTGAAAATTAGTCTTAAAACAGATTTCAAAACTGGCAAGAATTTCAATGAAAAGCATTGTGCTCCCATTTTAGCACAAAAATGTTGCCGTTTCAAATTTCTGTCAAAATTCCCATTAGTGAGCATTTGAAATATCGCAATTTTTCCACGTATCATTTTGACACCAGCACTGGATTCATCTCATGCAACTTTTGCCATCTAAATATTATGCAGCTAGTCTAAATTGGCTGTCAAGGTAGCCCCCATGGTCAATGGAGAAATGCAGACATCTTTTGAAATGAACCAACGTAATTCTGGCAAGAAAGGATGATTTGCCCACTCGAGGCACACTGTCCTCCAATCCCATCCCCAGTGACCCTGGAGTGTGCCTCGAGAACAGGGAAACAGCAAGGTGTGATACATCCCACCTTCCCAGGATCATGCAACACGGACATCACACAGAAAAGTGGGAGCTTAGGCACTACAGAAGAAAATTATGAAATAAAAATGCTTGGAAGATAAGAGATTCACATTGCAATCCCAATAATGACCCTTTTTGTTGCTGTTGTTTTGCACCATCCTTGTTGGTGGACAGAAGTCCACTCTACCTGTGTGTCAGCGGGGAGCTCTGTTAACCCTTCTCTGATACCTGTCAGTTCCACCACAAAATTCTGATTCATTCACAGCCCAAAGCATGTGGTAGTCAGAGCAGGTAGAAAACAAAGCAAGTTTCTCTACTGTCTTCTGTCTCCAACTCAATAGCTTTTAAAGGACCATCGCAAGATGTTAATACCATGGCCAAAGTGGGAAGATGGTAGAGCTGCACTGCAGAGGGGAGAAGTGTCTAAAGCAGCTCTGGGAGAAGCGTCCCTGTGAGTGCTGAGCTCCTCCCCTAATAACATGCTCAGAAAAGGGAAAAAGTGAACGGCAGAGGTGGGGCTCTCCTGTAAGTTAAAGCAAAACACAATCCTATGTCTCTATTTCCCCAGCTCTCACCTGAGAGATTTTACTCTAAATTGGGAGAAGATGGGACAAAATAGAATAGAAGTAAAGGTCCCATGTAGTTTTGTGTATTTTCTATGTAATGGGATCAGCTTAACTCACGAGTGCAGTATATCTCCCCTAAGCATCACTTGCTGATTCACTCTGAAAGCCTCAACATCTAGACCCTGAATCAAATTTTAATAATTTATCTTCTGCACATAAATGCACCCACTATCCACCCTTGCCCCTTAAGCTGGTCTGCAAGGAAAAACTCTTCAGCTTTTATCCCTAAAGCACAGGTGCACAGATCACAGGCCTGCTGATATAACAAAAAGTTCAAGTGGGACAGCTCCCTCAAGCATTCTCCTGCACCTCCTCTCCACGAACCCACACACATGCAATTTTTGGTCTGAAAATGTAAGGAGAGCAGATGTTGGAGCTGGCAGTAATATCTAGGTTTTCACGGAGAGGCACAGTGTTAATAAAGCACTGGGAAAGCGGTGAGCTGAGTAAAACGCTCCTGTAAGTGTGCAATTACCCAGGAGGCCCTAAAGACAAGATCGAACCTGCTGTGAATCGCTGAGCAGTGCTACTTGTTGCAAGAGCTTATGAATGCACATTTTAACAGAAGTCTCTGAAGCAGTTACAAAGCTTAGATCAAAACCCGACTTTTCAATTCACTCCCCAAAAAGCATGCGATATGTTGTTCCAGGAATGATGGAGTTGCAACTGTGATTAAACAAATAATGTTAATTGCCATCTGCAGCATTTTACCAAATGCCCTGGTAAGAGCAATCAGCACATACTCTGGGTTTTACCAGCAAGTGCAGCTCTAGCACAACAAACCAGCTATGGGTGTAATCGTTCGCCGCCTCCTCTCCCCTGCTCAGGCTTTTGCACAGTTTGTACCCACGGAGCACAATTCATTTTCATGATCTGCCCGGAGGGAACTGCTTTCCTGCTATTTTCAGTTCTGCTGTCAATGCTCTGTTCTGGATCCTGCCATTGCCTTGACTCAGGAAAGTTGCCCGACATCACCCATCAGTAGGTTCTGACTCAAGGCTTAGCCAAAGACATCACTGATAATTTCCCACTGGTTTTACAAAATGTCTGATGAATGTTATGCCCCTTCCTTAGGCATCCTCTCTTCCTTCTCCCAAGAATCTTCAAAGTGAAGCAAATACTTCAAGCCATTTTACTTCATCACTCTTCATGGCACATTACTAAAGCTAGAAATTACCGTCTCTTTCTCAGTCTTTATTTCATATATATTTGAAGCAAAGAAAATCCACCCAATCTTGTTATTTACCTTCAAATTTTCCGCATCTCTCTGTTCTTTCATCACTTCTGCTTTTCTTATCTATGCCTTTCCATTCTCGACCTCCTTCCAATTTTTTCCCCCCACAGCCCTTGAATTTGAGCTTTTCTGATGTTTTGTACCACGCAGCCACTTCCTCTCAGCTTTGATTACATTCTGTGTTTACTTACTCAAGCACATCACCTCCTATCTACATTCCTACTGTATTTACATTTACAGCAAGAGGCTAACAACACTCTTTGTTAGACAACAACTCATCTTTGTGAACACCTTCCCTTTGGATAATAACCCATTTATCTTCCTTGATTTTGCTTCTTTCCTTTCTTCTCACATTTCACTCGGAGCTCAGTGTTTTCTTTGTGACTATTTGCAACATAAATTCAGGGGTGGCTCTTGCACAGAGTCTTGCCTCTTTTCACCTCCACCATGACATTAGGTCAACTGCTTCTTCAAAATCCTCCGAAGAAACATACTCTTTCATGTTTGCTTCCTTATATTACACTATAGCACTTCCACCTTCAAACCAGTGTGCAGTTTTTATAGCTGGATGATTCATTTCTCAGACTAATTTTATCTAAGCTAATTGTCTAGACAGGCAAATTGAACCTCTGTCTGGAGGTATCTCTCTTTGCCACTAGCAACACAGGAAGCTTACAGCGAGGCTGAGCTTTTAGGCAGCTGAAGATAAAGGAGATGATGCTCCCAGCAACTGCAATACTCTAGCAGTACCACTTCCATTTTCCACATGGAGAAACAAAGATGGATGGAACTGGTGACCTACTCACAACCAACACAGCCAGCCAGCAGCAGAAGCAGGATCAGATTAGGGCTCAGATTTTCATTTCCAGACTTCTTCACCCTTACCATGAGGTCCCTGATCTGTTCTATGCCATTCCCCCACAACTATTACATGAATCATTTCCTGTAAGTCTTAAAGGAAAGTTAACCTGCGTGAGAGATTTCTTTGTGACCAAGATTTTTTTTCACTTCTTTACTAAAATCTGTTTATCCTACAGGAAGTACATATTTAACCTGAGAAAAAAATACACTACTAAGTAGATCATTCCATGTGACTCGATTTTGCTTTTACAGTGTTCCATACATTTATCCAGTCACATAAATCTATGACACATCCATTTACATGCTTCCTTCCTGTTCTGATGGTCCGAGGTCTGGTTTCTCCAATCTGATATTGCTCAGCAACCCTTAAAAAGGGCAATTTATTAGACCTCTCCTCATACCTCCCAAACATTATAAGGAATAACAAAACACTGGGGAAAGCTGCCTGGAGAGCTTTTGGAAAGTTTAACTTAGGAGATCTTTAGGAAAAAGCTTCATGAAGATGTAATAAAAATGACAGAGGTGGAGCTAGTCCTGACTGGGAGACTAAAACAGACCTAAGTGGTTTTATGGAGTCCTCCCCTGCTCTGTAGTCCTGCAACGTATTAATATCCTTATAACACCAACTGTAGGTGGCTACTTAGAGAAGTAAAACTATGAACTTGTAGTGTATTCTCAACCACCTTACTGTGATTCTGAAGCAGAAGCTAAGCCTGTCCTAGTCACCAAAGCATCTCTCTGGAGACAAGGAGCAGCTGCTCCACTGGTTACTGACCACTGCTGCACATCTCCTCTTGCTATCCCACTTGTGGTGCTGAAAGATCTGCATTATGCAATAAAAATGAAGAGAAAATGGGCATCATCATCCACTACAAAAATCTGAAAAAAATATTTTGTCCTTAAATTAAATAAACAGATAGATTAAAAAAAAAAAAGTATTAAAAAAGGCCAATGAAAAACACAAAATAAACAAAAAAATCCTAGAAATAAACATAGCATGTAACAATCAGATTGAATTACCAAATGCTCAGCACTGTAAAGCAGCTTTTAGCGAGGTTCTCAAGCACCTCGTTTCCACTAGATGCTTACAAAATCACACAGAAAGCTCAGTGGAACATGACTTAACACCTACAGGAGATTATGTTTCCATATCTATTCTTATTGCGATTTTCATCTTCCTTGGCTGTATCCCAGGATGCCGTCTGCCCTTCGGGTAGTGCCTGCAAAATAAACAACAGTGGAGAGTTTATAAAAATCTGGCCAATGCCTTCAGGTGGATTAACATGACATAAGAGGGCAAAAATAAAGGTACTGCATAATTCAGTAGTCAATCATGCAAACAGCTGTTCTTGAGGAAAGGGCACATCTACTAATAAAGAAAACAGCTTGGTGCAGACCATTTGCATCTCTTGGCTTCTGCTAGCTGCTAGCTCAGATCTAAAAGGATCAGGAGACTGTTTCTGGCTGGTCACAGGTTAACCTCACTTCTCCTGTAGAACAGGGGAGATTTCACATATATACATTGAACTATAAGAGAGCATCCAAAGGAGGGCTATGAAGATGGAGAAGGGTCTGAGGGCAAGGGCTGTGAGGAGCAGCTGAGGGCCCTGGGTTGGTTGGGCCCAGAGCAGAGGAGGCTGAGGGGAGGCCCCATGGTGGCTGCAGCCCCTCCCAGGGAGCGGAGGGCAGCGCTGAGCTCTGCTCTGGGGACAGCGACAGGGCCCGAGGGAACGGCCCGGGGCTGTCAGGGAGGGTAAGGTGGGGGTGAGGAAAGGCTCTGCCCAGAGGGGTGGGCATGGCACAGTGCCCAGGGCAGGGGCACGGCCCCAGTGCTGGAGCTCAGGGAGCTGGGACACCGCTCTCAGCCATTGGGGTTGGGGTTGGGGGTGCTGTGTGGGTCTGGGGTTGTGGGGTTGGAATCAATCATCCCTGTGGGAAGAGATCCAGGAGAGGACATTCTGTGATTCCATCCACAGCTAAGAAAGCCCAGATGGTGGAAACAAAGGGCTCAGGCTTTCATTTGAGCACACACAGCAGTTTCAGCTATTTCTATATTAGTGATGGGGTGATGTAATACAAAGTACTAGCTGATTTTCTCTGAGGAACAATAAAAAACTTAGAGTTTTACATTATGTCTAAAGAAAAGAGTCCAAAAGAGGTAGAACATACGCAGGAGCTATGAAAATAAATGGTCACTTTCCCCAGATTTGCCCTTTTTTGGTTGCGGCAAGGAAACCAGCAGCAGCCAGCGCTGCTTTGCCATACAGCTTGCTCCTGTAACTATTCTGAACCTAAGCAAATGAGCCACTTCCCCTTGGATATGTGTCCAGGAAGAGTTTTAAAGGCAGAGCTGGGAGAACTGTAGCCATGACGGCGTCTGGCTGGAGGTCGGCCCTGCCCTCCTTGGCGGATGGCCTGGGCTGTCCAGAAGGATGGCCAACCTCTCTGTGTGTCTTAGTTTCTAATAGAATTTACTTCTCTCACAGTGTCTGGTATGAAGCTATGTTTCGTTCCCAGAAGAGAAACAAAACTGATAACACCAGGCAGTGTTGAACACAGCCAAGGACGTATTTTGTTCCTCAGTGAAGCAGTTAGAAGGCATAAGGAGCCGGGAACTGGGAGGGGACGGGACCAGGGCAGGTGACCCAAACTGACCAAAGGGATATTCCATACCATATGACATCATGTAACATAAGGAAGGGAAGCGAGCTGGGAGGGCCCGTTTGCTTGGGGATTGGCTGAGCATCGGTCACGGTCGGTGAGCGATTGCTTTGTACAATCACTTGTTTTGTATTTAATTATCATTACTGTTATAGTACTCTATTTTCCTCTTTCTGTTAGTAAATAGTTTTTATCTCAACCCACAAGTTCTACCTTATTTCTCTATTCTCTCCCCCATCCCAGCTGGGAGGAAGAAGGGGGGGTGTGAGCGAAAGGCTGTGTGGGGTTTCCAGGCCTGCTGAAACCAGAACACTGTGCCAGCACCAGCAGTGCTGCTGGAGGAGCAGGAGCCTGGGCAGGGCTGGCATCACACCTGGGACAGAAGGCCACTGCCTGCACACAGCTGGTGGCTGCTGCACTTCGCCCAGCCCTGACGCGTGCTGAACACACAGGGGAGGAGAAAAACGGCTCCCACTGAGTTTTCTTGGCCTCCTCCAAGATCTGCTCCCTCACAGGAGCCCGTATGACTAAAATCAACAGCAACATTACAAATTGTATTATTTATGGTCCCAAGGGAATTATGGAGTTTTTATACTGCACTTGTTGGGGAATCAGCTCTGCCTTAGCTAGCAGCAGGTAGTTTGACACAGCTGTACTGCAAAATGAATTTATATTCATCTTCACAAGCCATCCAGGTCTATTACAGTGCCTGAATGCAACAGCAGAGAGACACAATTATTAGGATCTACAACACTGGCATTACAAATAAATTTAATACGAGCAACCCCCTGGCAGACCAAATCATTGTGAATTTCCCCCAAAGGGGTTCCAGGACAGAAAATGTCAGGCACTGCAGCACTGCCATGAGCCTGCTGACGAAAGACAGGGACAGTGAGCTCCTGTTCAAACGCCTGGGAGAAAGAGTAATAACTCTGTAATTGGCAAGGGCTTTGATCACACATATATTTCCCTTACAGACAGCTGTTTCCAAATAGCAGCTCATCTCCTGAGTACAAAAAAAAAAATCACAAATACAAAAAACCACCAAACTCACACACAACAAAAAAAATCCCTGAGTAAAAGAAAAGAGGTGAGAATGGTTCATTTTCATCTTCAAAGACGAGGGAAAAGGTGCCTCATTTTTCTACTAATATCAGATTACAGCAGATTGACCAGAGAGTGGCAACAGTCATTAGACATCTAATCACAGAGAGTTGAAAAGGAAAAAATAAAAAAAACTCTTTCTCATCATTTCACCTGAGGGAGGCTATCCTTGCCAAAGAAAATGCATTCTGGTCCCATAAATCCCTTCTCAACTAACACCATCCTTTCAGGTGATTTGAACTTCAAATTCTCCATTGAAATCCATATTTTCATATTTGCCTTGTACAGCCTGCAAAGATTTAAGAACCTGGGATTTTTTATCTCATTCAAAATCAAAGAAATCTCTGCTTTTCATGAAACTATCCCTCTCTGAAGAGATGATGGGCAGGTCTGCTTGGTGAGGAGCACAAGGCACCTCTGCAGGAAGCGTACCCACACCCCTGCTTCCATGCAGGACAGTGACTGTGCACACACAGGTGGGACAGCACTGACAGATCTGCCATGAGATCACCAACAACGCAGCACCGAGAATCAAACCTGTGTTAGAAATACAAAAGCAGAAATATCAATCATAATTCACTCGCATCCAGAAGGAGAGGAGCATTCCTAACAGGATTTGCACAACAAGCATTGCCACGATCTCAGAAGGAATTCTTCTGCTTCTCTCTGCAGTATCAGTCATGGCAAACCAGGATGGCTCTCTCGGGTATCAGCATTTGATCTTCATGTGATGGTTCTACAGGAAACACTCCCGATGCTTCTTGGTTGGATTTGTTAACTGCACTATTTTGGTGTTCAAAAATCCAGGCTTAATTTTTAACCTTTCTTCTTTTAGAGAAGATCAGTAAAATTCATACTGGAATATCTCCTCAGGAGTGGAATTTATAATGATGCTTTTAAAACTAAATTGATCTAATTTTTATCTGAAATTGCAGGGCCAGATCTCTCAAAGTCTGCTTCATCTCTGTTAAAATTTCCAAGCACCACAGCTTGGAAACACAACCAAAGAGCTCACATTCAGGTGAGGCTTAGTGCAAGTCAATATAAATTTCTAGTAGAGGCATTCAACCAGTTTGCAGTCTGTTTTTCATTTATACAAAACCTGAATCATTCATTCGCAGCGATGTGCCCCGATGCTGCAGTGTTGTTGCCAAGGGCAATGCCAGCAATTAGAAGCCTTGCTGCTCATCCCAAAGCCTGCCACATCGGTCTGAACCTCTCCCTGCAGCCACTACCTCCTCAACAGGGACAAAACTCTTCCCACAGCTCTGCTGTGACCCAGAGTTAAAATTGCTTTGGCTGAAAAATAAACAAACAAAACAAATAAACAAAAACAACTGAAAGGGGATATTTCAGCCAGTTCAGCTCCCCACTCTGGCACACAGCAAGGCCATACGAAGCCTTAAGCCAATGCAGTCCAAGGACAGCATATGTAGTGACAGTCCTGCTGCCAAACGTTTTGTAATGTCACATCATAGCCTGAACTGTTCTTTTGACCAGAGAGAGGCTCTGCGGCCAGCCAGAAATGAATGGGTTAAAATCTGGAGGTGACTTCAATCCGTCGAGAACAGGCAATATTAAGATGTCTGAGGAAGGAGCCACAAAATCCAAAATAAGTAAGCAGTCTCCGTAATGCAGCAAGAGGAATGTGCTTCAGTGACATCCTAAATCATAACTGAAAATGAGTGTGGGTACTTGAGCTTATTAGCTTGCAGCCAGTAATTGGTGCTTGCAGGATGGCTATGGAGCAGCCCAGCAGCTGACAACAAATCAGGGCAGATACGTTCTGAAAAGGGAGCAGGCGACACTTCAACACATCCCATTTAAATGTTTATGGCCGTGCCTCATCCCAAACAGTGCCATCCACATCCAGTGTCAGTGATGCATTCTTCTCTTGTGCTCCACAGGCTCTATTGCTGAACACAAGGAGCTGTCATTGTGGCTTGAGGTGCAGCAGGCAGACCCACAACAGGGCACACACTGCAAGTGCTGGCAGGTCCCCCCACTCCCACTTGGTTACCACCACTCCACACAGGCAGTGACACCTCTTACACCACCATGTCCTGGTTGCTACCTCAGTCTGGCCTTAGATGGGAGATCCAAGCCCTCGAACATTTTCTCAAGACTCTCTCAGTACAACACGTTCCTCTGCCCCAGTGCTCTGCAGGTGAAGGAGTCTCAAACAAAATCCTGCAGGCAATGCCCTGGTTCCTCAGTAGAAATGGGAATGCACAGAGACAAAAGTTTGTCGTACATGATGGAGACGTTCTGTTCAAAGTGATTGCTCAGGAGAGTACAATTATTCGGTAACGTGTCACTAAACAGGCTCTCATGTATGCCATCAATCTGCAGAGTAGGTGGAAGATCAGCTTCTTAGAGGAAAAAACACACGCAGATGACACTGATATTAGTGTATGCAAACAGATTTTAAGAGACAAAAATAAATTTTCAGGCCTTTTCTTTTTAAGATCTTACCAACCAGTTTGCAAAACGTTTTGCAAAGCAGTTTTCCAGCTTTGCACTCCTCAAGATTTCAGCCAACTTAAAACTAGCCTTCCTGCCTCCCAGCAGTCACAGCTCTCCTCGAGATCCTCCCTGCAGTTTGCACAGCTGCTGCTGGTGGCTGAAAGCTGCTTGGAGCCGCGTCCCATGCTCTGAAAACCAAACTCCAGCAACTGAAAGGACTGCCACTGAGGGCAATTGCCTCTGATTGCAGAGTAGAGCAGCGCAAGTGATTTAAGAGCTTGTGGCATTCTCCAGGCTATTTCTTGTTAAGAAAGGAATTATGCAAATGTATATAATGTCATTGCCATTATATACGTATGTAGATAGCACTTTCTGGGACAGGCAGAACTCGTGGAGCTGAAAGTTGCATTGACATTTTTCATGCTAATGTGTTATTTTGATAATTACCAATGCCAGTGCCAGAAAATTACATATATGCCAGCACCTGTTTTCTTCTTGAACATCAAGAACTAGATCTTAGGGCATGTGTAATTGAGTTGAATGTAGCTGTGGTACTATTCATGGAAGTGGAGGCCAAGAGGGGCTGAGCAAATCTCCTAAGAGAATTACTACCCTTTTTCAGTATTAAGCCAAGCTCTTTGAATTGATACTTTAATTAGTGTCCTTGATTGTGGGGCACGAGTGTGCAGCCCTGGTTAACACACAGCTACCAGAAATATTTGTCATGACAGTCTTTGATGCCATCTGATTAAAAAAAGTACTCCCTGGTGACAGCCAGGAAAACATTACTTGGCAATTACAGCAAACCCAGCGTCAATGAGACAAACCCTACGGACTCTAACTTGCAGGGTGGAAGAGTGAGCTGTTTTCATTAAGGAACTTACTTTTCACAGCTGTTAAGTTATTTTTAAGTAGTCTTAATGCCACTATGCATATTAATTACTTACTGCCTTCCCACAAGCTTACTACATTCATTATAATTAACGCTTGCTACAGCAAAGTCTCACATATGTTTGATGTTATTTCTCTCTTTTTTCCTTCTCCTTTAAATATTTGTCATCCAACTCCTCCCCAGGGCCATGTTTCTTCTTGTTCTTTGGATTACATTCCTGGTCACTCCAGCTTTTTGGCTGAGGGATGCAGGAGCTGCTTTCATATTTGCAGCTTGCTCCTTGCCTCTCTCTTCACACAGAGTTACAAGAGCAGGTCACAGGAACCTATTCTGAGCCAGGGGCGTGAGCATACTGGAAAACTCCAACTGCATTTAAACTACACAAGGCTGCTGCCTTTGCCTTTCCAGTTCCACACACAGGTCATCGAGCTGTGATTTCATGTGAACAATTGTTACAGAGTATTTGGGACTCCCAAAAAGCAAAATCAAAAAATGTTCCTGTTCTTCAAGCCTGTCCTGCACCATTGACAAATGAAGCACATCACTAAGCAAGGGACCATGGGACCCCAAACCTTCCATTCAGCACCTGTTAACATTTACTGTCAGCTCTTTAGGGGAGAGAGGGCACATGGGCACAATGTCATTCTCTTAGCATTGTAGTAAACACATTTTCTCTGTACCAGAGAGCCACCAAAAATTGCTAGTGCTGTAAGTCCTAGCCTTCTAAACAGGAATAGGATGGAGGAAGGAAATGATTCAGAGGGGAAGTGAACTACAGAAAAGAAACTCTTCAACAAGCTCTCCTTCCATCCCAAGCACGTCCTTTGTGACTGCCGCTTTGCTACTGACTCACGTGAGCGAGTGAAGGTTCCTCTCACCTCATACTCCTCTTTAAATCCATAGCCCTGTCCTCGCTTCATCTGGGTGATGTGCTGCAGCAGGT
This sequence comes from Penelope pileata, assembly GCA_013396635.1. NCBI lineage: Eukaryota > Metazoa > Chordata > Aves > Galliformes > Cracidae > Penelope > Penelope pileata. The sequence goes on from WBMW01004895.1 coordinate 56,019, forward strand.
CGGCCACGCGGATGGCTGGCTGGAACTGCCCCCGGGGGTAGGACATTTCCACTGGCTCGCAGCTCCGGTACGGGTGGGTCTGGATAGTCAGGGTTGGCTGGGTCATCTCTCCATGGCTACTGTCTGTTTTAAAGACAGGGAGGCAAAACAAGCTTTCACCTATCTGTGACTTCCACTCTCACTCTGTCTCTCCACCACCCCATAGGCTGGTGCAGGCAAAGAAAGTAAAGAAACAAGTAAGAAACACACACCTGCCTACAGCTGCCAGAAAGACTAACTCACATTCAAATATTTTTTGCGTCAAGGAGACAAACCCAGGGGTGGGAATGGAATAAAGAGCCAATCAGGCACAGGATATAGCAAGAGCAAATTAAGTGTGAGCTCTGCATAACGACTCCACTGGAGTTACATACCTGTCTTCACAGACCTGCAAAGAACGGGACCAAAGGGTACACACAGATGAGTGAGGTATTCAAGCCAGATTTGGGGTGTACAATGTGAGGGAAGTGAAAGGGGCCCAAGTTAATAGCAAACAAACCATCAGCACTTCACCCAAGCCACACAGGATGTTAGAGGCAAACTAAAATGCTCTGCAAATTCAAGCCTAAAATTGATGTCAATTGCAAAACTGTAATGTTAGGTAGAAAGAATAAAAGAGTGTAAAAATAGTCACCTCGCATGCACAATCTTAACATTTAGATAAGTTAACAGAAATCATTCATTCTTGAAAGAAATATTTTACAAATCTCTTTCACTACATAGATGGAATTAGAACCTCTTATAAGTGAAACTCCAAAGACTCAGCAAAATTCTCCTGTTGAATTAACAGAAGCTTAAATAACCAAACAACAGACTACCAAATATTTATTTTTAGCAAGAGAAACTCAGATTAGATGAAAAATTTAGGGGCTTATCTACCAGAACTGACCAGATTTATAGTTGGCTCAGTGAAACACTGATTTTTTTCCTCTGATTACAGGTATCTAAGCTCACAGCCACAGGGTGCTCAAGGATGGAGGCACCCCTGGGCCCCCCCCTGCCCCAGCAGGGCCACCCAGAGCTGTGCCCAGCACCATGCCTGGCGGCTTTTGGGGATCTCCAAGGAGGAGACCCCAGACCTCTGGTCCCTGTGCCAGCACTCCGGCACCCACACAGCACAGAGCTGCTTCCTGGTGTGTTTGACATCCAGGCTTTGACACCCTGCATGAATTCTTTCTGGTCTTACCCCAAAAGAGCCTGTTAGCAATCAGAAAAAACATCTTCCTCCCACTATTCAAAAGAAGAAAAAGTTGAAGATTGCACACACAAGGCTCATTTCATACAGAAAGCTTGTTGAAAAAGAGCCCAAACGCAATCCCTTGTCAGCAGTAGTACAGTCATGTTTTAGAAGGGATCAAAAATAAATGAATCAAGTTGCAATTTCAGGGTGATTTTTGAGAGACAGAAATATGGCCAGAGTTACTGTGAACATTGCAGTCCTGGAGAAATCACCAGGAAGTTTTGATCACATGCAGTCAGGATCTCTGCTCCGTTTCTCATTGCAAAATCGGGCAGGAGCAGACAGATCAGGGCATTAGATTGGCTTTTCAGCAAATGGCAAAACAATGACATGACAAAATCTGACAAATTCTGCTCTGGCTGGTTTGCTGTTGTACTGGAGGTAAGTTATCAAGACAGGCATATGCTCTGCTTTGGAGGAGCAGGAGAAGGAGAAAGGAATGACTGCAGTGGATACACTGCCACAGGGCAAGCTGATCTCTACAATACTTAGATATAGATGATATAGACACAGATATATGTAAAGATATAGATGATAGAGATGATAGATAGATAGATAGATGGGTCCGGTGGCTGAATTATCAGAGATGCTGAACATATCTTGCTTCTTCTGAAACAAACGACCATCACGTTGATCATCTGCTCTGAAGATCAGGCTACTGGATTTGAGGATTTCTGAAGCCAAGGTTCTCACAAAGAGTCACATTCCTTGGACACTTCCAGATTTACAGAGCTACGGCTCTAGCAAAGCAACCTTTACATACAAAATGTGAATAAATTTGGGATTTAAGGAAGAGTAACATCCAAAGCATTTGTATAATCATCCCTAATGCTCCGACTAATGACAGTGTGAGAACTCTGAACAGAGGGAATTTCAAGGCTTATTAATTCCCCTAGTTGGATTCGCTTTCCCAGTGCATCTTCCTCCCCCATTCCCTATTAACCTCCTGTAATGGAGAGGAGAAGATTTTTATCGCGGACCATTTCCGACAGACGTACTATGCTTAATTTTCCATCATTAGGTTTAATACAAACCCAATTTCACAACTGGCTTCTCTGAAGAACCTACAAGTAATGCCACATTTTTATCAGCCCCAATTAAAAGACATGACTACATCCCTATTCGAGAGGGAGTCTTAAAACTCACGCGTGGTTCTAGTGCTAATTCAGGCCGGGCACACGCAGAGCACAGCCTACTTGTAAAATGTAGCTCACATCAGCTCCTTTGTGGGATATTACTGCTTTCTCTCTTCTTCACATCCTTTAATTGTGGTAGATTTTGTTCCCTTCTCCCAGTGGTACCCTACGGAGGGGTGAAAGCCAGAAAAGCAGCCCTCTCTCCCAAACAACTTCCTTCAAACTGGGCTGGAAGTAGAAGATGCTCAGCAGCAAAGAAGGGCCGGGCTCTGGCCTCTGAGTTTATGTCCTTTGGTCAGACAGAAATACCACCGAATGCACTGACTGCAGCAGCAGCTCTTGCAGCATCACCTTTCACCCAGCCCAGTATCTCTCCCCAAAAAGCCATGTCACACAATCTGGGTCATCCTGCCCTCAACCCTCGAGCACACACAGCTGGCACAGGGAACTCCACCTCTGCAGCATTTCTGGAACAAACACATCCTGAGTGGCCTCCATGCACTGCCCGACAGAAGACCACACTCTGCTATTTGCAGCAAGCTGGGAGGGCTGCCAGCTCCTTCCACGAGCACCTTATCTGGGGCAAGGAAGAGACTGGAGGGGCTCTTATGGAGATGAATTGCAATGCGTGAGGCGAGTCCGGTGTTCATATGTTGTGCTAATAAAGCCTGAAGCAGGAAACAGATTGTTCCTTCCTGGTGTAACCACACCACGAGCTGGAACCTGAGCATGGTCAGCGAGGCAAGGCACTGCCCTTCCCTCAGCCGTGCTGGCAGAGCAGTGCAGAACGCAGGGCAGCAGGGGAGGCAGCAGCAAACCCACCTCCCACCGGGACAGCCAACCAAGGAGCCTTCGAGCACTCACAAACAGGCTCTGCTTTTCTGCAGGCTGCAGCAACAGAAGGGATCTCATGTCTTCTGGTACTGCTGGCACTGGGAAGGGCAACAAAAGCACCACGCCACAGCCACGCCACGTACTGCCTCAATTGCTGCACTGCTGGCAGCTCTCAGCAAGCTCCCACAGCCCCTCCTGTCTGCTCCCTTCTCACAAACACCCACCCCATTTTCCTGCAGGTGGGGATGAGGCTGTAGGATCAACTGGCCACGGTGCTGAGGTTCTGCTGGTGCCTCCAGAGCACCTGTGCCCTTCACAATGAACAGAGCAAAAAAAAGATTTTTTTGGAAAGATGCTTGAAATAATTCGCTCTAATTTTCAGACACTGGTAAACATACAGAGTTGTGCATCACGTTTTTTGGGTTATATCTCATATGCCCATCCTATTTCTAAACATATGTCCTCATTCTGTCGACAGGAACACAAACCACCACATCTGCCTTCACACCACAGACAGACCAGTGTTGAGAAAAAATCCAAATCTAAAGATTTCAAGGGATGGTAATTTCATCCTGACCCCAAGGGCTGTGGCAACGGTTAATTACCCTTGCTGTCTAAACATTTCTTAATTGCAATTTGATTTTGTTTAGCTTCAGTTTCCAGACACTGAATCTTATTACACCTCCTGTTAGATTAAAGAGCCCTTTGAGTGTTTGAAATCTTGACCTGTGCAGGCACTGATCAAATCACTTCTTCAGCTTCTCTTTGGTAAAGTAAATCAGCAGAGAGCTTCTGCTGGCTCATTAGGGCAGAGCGTTCCGGGCTCCAGTTCCTTCCCAGAACCATCTCCGATTTTCTAACAAAATTTTTCCTTTTCGTGCAACAAAACAGATATTCTATGTGCTGCTAGAAACCCACTGCTTGGAATAGGCTCTTTTCTTACACCAGCAGCTGCAACAGCAAAGTATTTTGCCAGCTTGCCTGTTAACCCTTCGTAGTGCCATGTGCCTTGTCCCTACACCAAGATACCCACTGCCAATGCAGATATTGTGATTTCTGGAAGCTGGAGCTTTCGTTATCAGTCACATAGTTCACAGAACGCCCTGAAATTCTGTAGGAGACATTAAATCAGTGATTCACTGGCTCCCACATCACTCACTGGATTGTGAAACTCCTCAGGCAGCTCAGCTTCTCTGCTTAGGGATGCAACTGCAGATAATCAAATTTAACAGCACCGACCACACTCTTAGTATTCACAAGTTCTCCCTGCCTATGAAATGGTACTTCTGTGACTCTCTTCTTTGCTGGAGAAATAATCATAAAGTTGTTGAAGTAAGCTGTGAGGTTCTGCTCTGCCAAGAGAAACAAACAGGAGCTCGGTGTGCAGAGAACAGCCCGAGCAGAGGCAGTGAGGTGACATTTTCCCCATTTGGTGGTAACCCTGAGGGCGAGCTAATATTGCTTGCTGGCTGCTGCAACACCTCTGTTACACATTTCTGTTGCTTCCTGGACAACTGAAACAAATGTCTCCCTCCCCAGAAAAAGTCATACATTTTTCTGTAGATGTCAACGGTAAGGTGAGGAGCAGCTGAGAAGCCAAGAGCCACATCCTGGGAGCAGCTGGGAGCAGCAGACATCCCTGCACGGCTGCTGGGAGAGGACCTGCCCACCAGGGCAGCCTTTGGGACTGAGACTTTATAGATTCTTTATAGATGTTATTTTGTCTCATAAACCCAGTTTTGGTAGGCTGAGGGACAGATATGTAGAACATAGTGTGATGTTGCCTTCAGATTAGAAAACTAACCTATGCCTCAACTGAAAGCAACGCTGTGCTGATGTGCAGACTCCAACAAGTGGAGTTCAGAAGTTTTGCTTTAATATCCACACATCCCACCTGATACCAAAATCACAGGCCTACCATCCCTTCTTATTTTTATTCTTATAGCCTTGGCAAGTGTGTAACACAGTAAAACATTCTTAGCACAAAAAATGTTATATTTAGAGTGGTGTTTGTGAAGGACTTAATTACATGCATACCCTGTTTCTCTCTACTAGAGCAAGGGTTGCCAATTATTTGACATCTTCCAAGGATGACAAGAGGAGGCCTAATATCTTTTCCCCTTCCAGTAGGGATACAGTGGTACCTGGCCAAATTAATTTGCTTTTTGAGTGCATCAAGACTTCATTATATGGTAAATATCCAGCTATAATACGCTACATACAGTACAATCCATGGTATGGCAACCAAAGTCAAAACACCATTTGTCCAATGATCTCAACGGAGCTATAAAAGGCAGGTTCCTTAACAAAAAGCCTTCTGACACTGGTTCTGACAGAGCAGAGGATGCATCACTCATTTCAAAGGCTATGAAGAAGCCAGATGGCTGGAGTAAATAATTTCCTCTAGGTTTTAAAGAGACTTTTAATGAATGACTTGGTAAATTCTAACAAAAGCGTATTCTAATCTTACAAGAACTCCTGAACACTTTTTTTGTTCCCCCATCAGCATAGAGGAAATCCCTGTTACAAATGCAAGCAAGATGCTTTGGTGACATGAGCTGAAAATTGGGACCACTGGGCACACACATCACTGTGCAGCTCTTCAGATGCGTGGACTTCCCCAAGCCTAGGTGGAAAGAGGCTGTCAGGTCTGCCCACCTTACAGAGCAATTCATCAGCTGAAGGGCTATTGGCAACCTCAAACCAGTACCCACAACCAGAAGCCACAGAGGACTGGGAGAGTTTTGCAAGCCACATGATGATATGAAAGTCAGAAAGAAAGGTGAGAGAAATTCAGCTCAAGCAACAGCCCTCAGAGTCATGCTCCTCTGCTGCAGGTCAACATCAGCACAGTGAGCTGATGAGAAAGCCTCTCCCACAGCCTCCTAGAGACTGACACAGTCCAGAAGGCTGCAGATACCACTGAACTGATTGAACCATTGATTTTCGAGTTTTCAATGCAATTTATTAAGTGAAACTCACTAATGCAGCAGTATCAGCAATATCAGCTTCTAAATATCTTTTCAGTGCTTCAAATATTAGGTTAGGGCTAAACCCAGAGCAGACTGGGTAGGCATGGGCAAAAGCCCATCCAAGCAATGGAATAGTGACATTCAGAGCAAATTTCCTGGATTTTTAAATGCAAGTCAGGTTTTGTGCAGGATGTCACAACAGAGAGCATTCTCTGCTTGTTCCACCTGTCTGCAAGGGACCATAAGGCACTACAGTCCTCACCCTCTCTGGAGGGCAGGGATTCTTATCATTAGGATACTCCTGAGTAAGTGAACTGAGAACAAGAGCAGACGTTCTTACACACTGCCAGAAGATGGTAAGGGATGCAGGGAAAGGTGTGCTGCCTCCCCTGATGACATTTGCTGGACAACTTGAGAGCTACCAGCCATGCACATTTTCTCCAGAAAGAACCTCTAATGTGGTACTATCTCCCTTTCAGACTTCACATTAGTCATACAACATGGGCCTTGCTGAAATATTAAAAACAAGGAAATTGCCTCCTTTACCTGCTAGTATTAAATATTCACTTCCCCAGCAAAGATGCTTGTGAAGACCATTAAATCCAGCGTTGTCTACAACTCTAGGACAGAATTACAGAGCTAACAACATGCATTACATAAAGAAGTATGTATCTTCCTCTCAAGAAATCATGTCACAGTCAAGCCTAGGGAGTCATCTACTATAGCAGATATGGAACATTTATTAGCAGAAGGCATAACAGATGGGAACAAATAGCACCGAACTGCAGAAGTGCCCCAAGTCAGGTATTGCTGGCGAGATGATGGATGCCCTTTTTAAGATCCCTTCATCTTTCCCAGGAATGAGCATTAATGAACGTCAAAAATTAAACTTATTTTGCTCATACAGCATCATCCAATGGCTGGTGAATCTGTCTGAGAGGCCAGATGTTAGGGTTTTCGTTAGTCCTCAACTCACAACACAGAATTCTCTTCAGTGCTAAGGGCTGTTTCGCAGAACCTTTGGCTGTTCAGCTCAGGTGCAATGGAGGGGAGACCAGTCTGTGCAAACCATGTCTTGGAAGTGCCCTGTGAGTAACTTTATGTGAGCAGGCCATGCATGTTAATCCCGACTCACCTCAGAGACAGTGGTTAGCAGATGCTAAGTTTTAAAGAGTCTTGAATACATAAGCACAAGACTACTTTAATTCTCAACTTTTTTTTCCCCTCTAAAATGTAGGATTTTTGAAAGCTTTGGAAGCTTTTTTTTTGTTTGGCTTTTTTTTGCCCTGTGAGAGGCATGGATTGAATCTGTCTGTTCCTTGAGCTTCAGCATCAGACGTGTGCAGTTCACTCCCAGGACACAGGGGCGAAAACACCTCCCTCCAACGAGGGCCCCCATTTTCACAGATGCTGAGCACCAGCAAGAGAGCAGTTTAACCTCTTCCAGCAGAACACAGGCCTGGGCACCGCTCCTAAAGCACACTGCAAAGATAAATCTGCCTTTAGACCGTTCTGCTGACAACAACGAGTCAACAGAAGCAACCTGGAAACGCAGACTCCTTCCCCACCACTTCAGAAGAGGGCTCATTCTCTGCCATCAGACGTGTCGATACGTACAGGATAAATGCATGTATTGTGGCAGACCCTCCAGGCCCCTCTGGCTGTTAGCCTGTAAGCCAAGGCACTTAAGTGCTCGGCTGTAATTTCTTCCTGGTCTAACTATAGGCCTTCAGTGTGCACAGAGTAATGTTTAAAGCAGACACGGTAGATTACTGTGTCTGGAAGCGAACATTTACTGTAGATAATCCAAAATGACAGGTCTGATAAATACTGCTGGTTAGATTCTGATCAACCACACATCATCTCTCTGATTCACGGCAGAGGAATTGCCCTCTTCAAATTCCACACACAGGCAGCATCCTCCAGGGAGAGCCTGAAGTTGGAGGCTGTTATTACTCACTTTCAAGGGTACACCTCCAGTAAGTTTCTGAATAACTTCTTTTTATCAGCTTCCAGTTTCTGTCAATTTTGCTCTCTCTGTTAACTTACTGCAAAAACATATTTTTAAAAATCTGAAAGCTATGGGCTGCACACTGGATGCTTTATTTATCTCCTGTACAAGAAGAGAGAATTTTCAGAGATGCTGAACACTAACATTTCCCTGTAAAGCCACCAGCAGGCACCACACACCCCCACCTCCCAGAGCCTGTCTTTTCATGATCCTCACAGATCTACACCAGATTGCTTCAGCAGTTAGCACTGAACTCTCAGCACAAGCAGAACGAGCTGGGGCCACGTGCCCAAACCTAGCCCCTAATTTCTCCACATATATCCTTTGAAGTGTCTTTTCTTAACTAAATAAATAAATACATAGAATCAATTCATAACAATAACAAAACATGAGCAAAACCAAAGCTTTCCAATGAACAGAATACATGAACGCAGGATTAATGACGATTTGGGAGCCCAGCCACTCAACAGCATTCTCTGAGTTATCTGCAAGATGCAACGAGTGTGTTTTCTCTCCAATGAAGTGAGCAGACCATACCTGTCTTCTTACCTAACAGCGTGGTCGACGGAACAGTGTCTGATGATACTTTGAGAGGGAATTCCGTTCGCCCACACGACACGGATCATTGAAAACCAACAGAAGATCAACAGGAAAAAAAGTTACAAAAAATGAAAACAAGGTTAGCTTTATCTGTTGCTCTGAAGATTCGGTCTATAAGGTCATATTGGGAACGTACAAAAGTAAAGAAAATTTAGAAAAGAAAAAAAATCTGGCACTAGTACCTGAGTAGTAGGAATTCAACAAAGATTTGCTCTGAAGGGTTTTGCTTTGGACAGAAAATGAACAAGGAGAGGGTGATGCTAGGTAGGAAAGACATAAGGAAAAGACTTTAGACATATATTAAGAGAGAGAAAGAACAGGGAGAATGTTCCTCAAAGAACACAGTAATAGGGGATATATAAGGCTTATCAAAATGAATTATATTTTTCATCTCAACATGCATATTACATTTATTACAATGTCATCATGATGGATTTTCTTTAATATAAGCACTCCAGACCCCAAATATAGTATTATAGTTATTGTAAATCAATGTGTTCCTACACATATAGGGCTATATCCTACAGACCTCTTTTTTTTTTTCTTAAACCAAAGGCACATCTAGGAGATCCTTAAAAACAACACCCAAAATACAAAGCACAGAGAATCAAATGCATTATTAACAGTAACATAAGCCTGCTCAAACACAATGTACGCTACTTCCACAAAAATACACAGGCAGGGTAGCAAATTTTTTGTTAAAACCATACAAGATAACAAGAGAATTGTTCTTCAACCCAGACCACTTCATAGCAAATCCTATAATCTCTTCCCCCGTGAGCTGGGTTCTTTTAGCAGGACATGCATCCCTACTTTCTCTTCATTAAAGCATTACCTTTCTCTGGAACAAATCCACAAATTATTCCCACATTAATCAAATATTTACGGAAAAGAGGCAGGGCTCCACATCTTCACAGTAGATTCTTTTCTTGCTAGTATGAGATTGGTTTATATCTACAATAGCATACATATACATTCTTACGATAATTCATCATTTCTGAATGCATATTCTTTTGTTATCACTCTGCATTCACTCTTAGCCTTACAGACATTTATCTCCTCCTCAAAATGTTGGGAAACAGGCTAATACAAATCTCAGTACATCAGAAAGATGACAATAGATAAATACAGGAAAAAGTATTCCATAATCCAATAGAAGTAGATAAAAGTCAGTATACATCAAAGTAATTTCAGAAGCAATTTTTGTATCTCTAGCAAAAACACCACTTATAAATTTCAAGTTCTTTTATGGAGTGAGTGAAAGGAGGCACTAGTCTAGGGAGCTTCATAAAGGCTGCAGAATGTCCTCCTAAGCAGTTTATAATCATCCAGTAAATGAACTTGCTCCAGTTTCGCATTCTTCTGCTATATTTTCAGAATCAGACCATTTGAAAATGCATTAAGAGAATCAAATTTCTCATAGCTTAGTCTGCCTTAACACATCTCTCATTTGGGACCCCTCACATTTCCTCTGTGTTAGCCTAAATCAGACCCTCTCTGTATCGTACTGGGAACACAGCCACTTCCAGGGATGTGTAAGATAAGGCCTGTAAACAGCAATTTGGTTGCCCAGGGTCACAGAATAAGTCAACAATCAGGACTTGGAGCAGTATTTGAATTCCCTGAAATTTGGGAGTACAAAAGAACTCATGGGGCCACAGTTTTTCCAGGAACTGCCAACTACAATTTACTACTTGGGAATCTAAAAGCAGACACATCCCTTACACCAGTGAATTTGACTAAAAACGTTACCGACAGAGATTTCAGAAATGAACCACACTTGTAAGACAGGGAGGTGAGTTCAGACTTCCAGAGAGCTCATTTTCAAAATCAGCCCAGGCAGTAGCTACAGCACGAGAAGTGCACACACAGTGCTGCTGCCTCCCCAGAGGTTCCAGCAGCACCAGTGTGTGCAAGGAGACGCTGCCAGAGAGGACTTCGCATCAGGGCAGAGATTAAGATTTCATTTAAAGCTCTCTCTACACTCTCTCGAGTGGCCACAGAGGTCCCTCTAGCCATGCAGAATGGTGGATGCTTCTCCCTATTCAGAAAATGATTCTCTCTAATTTATTTTAAGATTTTGTAAAGAAAACAATCCTGCAAGAATTCCAAACCAGTATGGAAGACAATAAAAGGGATTTGGGTATTTTGGCTTAAAGACATTTTTTTTCCCCTATTATATTTCCCCATATATATATATATATTTTGCTTTATTACTCTTTACTTTAGAATTTTTGGCTAAAGAAAATGCCTCATGGCCATGATCCTACCGGTCCTTAGACTGCATTTGCCAGGCACCCTACCTGAGAGTGAGAATTATCTGTGCAGTAGCAATAACACCTGGATCCTGATGCAATTGTCTGTTTTGACCTATGGCAAATCTGTAAGACCTTTACATTTCATTCATCACAAAAGCATGCAGGATATGATGAGATGTGAATTCAGATGGATCTTGGTTAAAGATGTCATTAGCAACCCGATTACCACCCACCTACGTCGTCCTCTCTTCTCCGTGTTTGTGCTACTAAGAGCACAGTAACTTGGTAACTGCACAACAGCACTTAGTACTGCAAATCTCAGCTCCCTGCAGCACCCTAAATGCCACCTTCACAGTGTGCCTCTGTCAGCAACGTTAATGCTATCTATGAGTCTGTACCAGAGTCGCTCCTTTAGACCATTTGGAAAGTGGTCTCCTCCCAAACCGAGGTGTCACAGAAGCACACCCCAACAACCAGCCTGCAGGGACGCTGTGCTGGCTATGCTGGGGATGCAGCATTCTCCCTGGGGAAACCCTGCCTGGTCCCTGCTAGCTGCAGCCCTACAATGAGCATTTTCTCACCGCAGTGCCAGAAGAGCAGCTCCTCCGTGCAGGACGTATTAGCACATCGTTGCTGAGATGATACATTACTGCTTCTCCCGTCACACAGATGGGCTGCCAAATTGCACAACATTTATGTGCAATAACAACCCCTTGCACGCCCTTCTGGTCAGTGTGCAGATACTGCTGGATAATTTTAGGCCACCGTGTCTCCCATTTGTCACCCCTCTTCACAGGAACCCTGCACTGAGCCTGCATGGGTCTATGCTGTGCCACTCTGAGGACAATGGCAGTGCTTTCCAAACCCTCCTGCAGGCCGAGGAGCAGTCTCAAATACTGTAAATATCACCATTTACATTTAAGGGATTTAGGAGATAGATATATGTATTTTAAAAAAGCACAGTATTTGAGAAAAATGAACAACTCACGTTCTTTTGACTCTTGGGTAAAACTAGACAAGCTGGAATAATGCTGGGCTAATTTGTCTTTCAGCAAATACCTATTCTGATTCCATGTTGTGGCAGAGACACAGGCTGAGTCCATAAAATCTCTCCAGTTAATACTCTTGTAAGTATCAGTAAGAATTCTGCCTGAATAAGGACTATCATTCTGGGTTAGAAAAGGGGACAAAGAGCTTCTTTTGGGGCCAGAAAAGACAAGAGCTCATTTCTGTTTCACTTTCTGGAGGTCCTGAGGTCTCCCTGCTCCAGCACAGAATCACAGCATGGTTGGGTTGGAAGGGCCCTCCCAGCCCCCAGCCCCACCCCTGCCATGGGCTGGGTGACCCCAGCTCAGCTGCCCGGGGCCCATCCATGGCCTTGGGCACCTCCAGGGATGGGCACCCACAGCTCTGGGCAGTGCCAGGGCCTCACCACCCTCTGAGTGAAGGATTTCCTCCTCACACCTGACCTCAATCTCCCCTCTTTCAGTTTAAAACCACTGCTCCCTGTCCTATCACCACACTCCCTGATAGAGTGCAGCTCTCCTGTAGGCCTCATTCAAGTACTGGGCAGTGAGGTCTCCCCGCAGCCTTCTCTCCTGCAGGCTGAGCACCCCCAGCTCTCAGCCTGTCCCCACCCAGAGGTGCTGCAGCCTCTGAGCATCCCCGTGCCCTCCTCTGGCCCCGCTCCCACAGCCCCGCATCCTTCCTGTGCTGGGGGCCCAGGGCTGGGCGCAGTGCTGCAGGTGGGGCAGAGCAGAGGGCAGGGCAGAGGGGACAGCCACCCACCCTGTATTTTGCCTGGAACTGTCCAGAGGCTACAGACATAACTACATCTGACAACAAACACCTCTGTCAGGTGACAAAATTCAGATGTGCACCTGGCCACAGGGGCTGCATGCTCCTGCTGCCCCTACAGAGGACCCCATTTCAGGCAAACAACATGACTTTATGGACTGCACCATTTGCAAGAGCTGATATTGAAAATTTAGAAGACACTCCCTCTGAAGCTATGAGATGGAGCAGGAAAAGGAATAAGTGTTTTTACTACCAGGAGTGGACGGGGGTGTTTCCCTGTCCCTGCTACAGCCAGCTCAGGCTCTCGTAACTGAGGTCAAGAAGGAGAGGACAGCTGCCCACCATGAGATATTCACATTCACTATAAGCACAATTTTCTGTTGTGAGGTAAAAGGAAATTTAAGATGGCATTTGACTGTTGCTTAAGAGAGAGAGCTGATTTCAAAAGACAGAATGAATAACCCCCATAAAACTGTATCAGTTAGCAGGAAGGTTACAAAGTGATCCTATTAAGTTATTCAAAAGTTAGAGTAGGCCCGTACAGAAACCCTCAAGTATTAAACTCCATTAAGGTAATTTTTTTAAAGTAAAGGCTTTTACTCTGTTTTTTTTTTTTTTTTCCTGACTGTATGACCAGATGCAAACCCACAAAATTCCTGCATCAGCACGTGCACACCACTGCACAGAAGAGAACTTACCTCCAGCACCTCGGCATCCTGGACTTGGCAGAAAAAAAATGTGGAGAAATCATGAAGGCTTACTGGTAATTATTGCTTATGGAATAAAGAGGAAAAAAAATGAAAGCATCAGCCCATGCCTTAAATCAGGCTGTGTTACAAAGGGAGGTGGTGATAAAATCTGCAATGATGTCAGACAAGCAAAGGACTCACTGATTAAAAGGAAAAAAAGAAAAAGAAAACCTGAAGGTATGCCTCTTTTACAAAATTAGATCTAACATCTTCTATAGTTGCCATTCCAAGTAAATGACTCAGCTGTTTTAATTAGTCTCTCAAAATATCATGGAAAAAAAATGAGGTCACATTACAGGCTCATCTCTTATTTTCTGGTCGGAAAAAAAAAAATCCAAATTCTGAAGTAAAGTGAAAAACTCTGTTTTCCCCATACATTTCAAACAAGCTACCTTTGCTGCTCCTAGGCTGCCTGTTACAACGCTGTCCTCTGTTATCCCTTCAAAGATATGAGCCACTGACAACTCACGCTGTCTTCTTTAGGAGATGCAGCTACTCAGCACCTGAGAAAATTAGATCTTGACTCAAGTCAATTTAATATCAGAGAGAAGTGTTTGCTGCTAGCCCTGACGGTCCCAAACACCTCTTTATCCATCTCACAGGTACACTACAGAGTGACAGCAGCAATGCATGCAGATGGAATTTGACATGACCTACAGACGGAAAAGAAAAATTCACTCAGCCTGTCCCAATCAATCTGAGGTTACAAAGAAAGGTTTCAATTATAAAAAATACTTTTATCATAGGCAATTCCTTGTTAGTAATTAGGGGAAAAGCACTTCGCTAAAGATGCTTAGAAATGACAAGAGTCTAGTGGGTATTTTTCGAGCTGGTCCCTCTTCAAACTAGAGGCTAAGTGTCAAAAGAAGGAGTGACATTCCCACAGTGTCTAAGTTAAAATTTATTTATTACGAAAAGGTTTACAAATCCACCATGCAATCCACCATGCACTCGATCTGGATCTAGCGAGGCTAAAGTATAACTCTGTGCTGCTTTGCCCACCAGTCTTCCAGCTACAGAGGTCTGAGGGGTTTACATGATTAACTACGAGTGGTTTTATGGAAGCCACGTGAAGAATAAACTGAGGACACAGACAAAAGAAGAAATGCTGTCTTTCCATTGCTAGCTGTGAGAACCATGTTTACTTTCATCAAAATTCCATACAGAAAATGATATTTCCATCCTAGAAGTCAGCTAAGTGATTTTAGTCTTCTACTCACAAAGGAAAAACTACTTCTAAAGAACAAATGAGCATATGCCTTTTTGACTGTCTGATGCAATCATTAAAACAGACTCTGTAAGTTATTCTTAGCAGATTTAGAGTGAGAAGGAATGCTCCCCACCCATCTGAGAGTTTAAACAGGGGCAGGGTCAGAGACATTTCAGGCAATTGCTTTCTAGGCAGCTTTCGCAATGAACCCCCTCGCTGTCATTCCCAGCTCCTCAGCCCTGTGCCCATAGGAATAGGGCCTTTCAAGAACCCAGAGCTCTCCAAAGGGGACATATCCATTGCAAGCAAGTTAAACTTACTGAATCCATTAACATCTTGGCAGCTGGAAGAGAAAGCTTCTTCGTTGTGAACAGCACTGAGTTTGGAAGAGGCCTTGTCTGCAGCAGCCACGGGACCCATCTCTCTCTGCGTGCTGGTCTGAGTCTCCTTCTGCTTCTTGGCCAGCTTCCTTTAGGGTATTTTGAAGAGGAGAGAAATCAAGGTCAGTTTTCCACCATTAAAAACAAAGCAATGAGAAAATATCTCAAAAATCACAACTATCCCACTCGAGCAGACATGCAGGGCACGTGGCAAACCGCACGAGAGGAAACCCTACAGCTTTTTAATGTATTGAGGAGCGAAACAAAAGTAGTGATGCCAGCCTGTGGGTCGAGCTGTCCCTCCCAGCAACTCCTCGTGCACAACCCTGCATCACCCCAGCAGTAGGAGCGCTACGTCACCAGCCAAGAGGGTGCCATAAGGAAAGCCCTTGGAGGGGGTGACATCTGCTCCAGGAAGAACAGAGGGCACCGGGTGTGGGCAGCAATCGGAACGGCTCCTGGAGGTCCAGGGGACGCTCACGTCCACCCCGCAGGGCCGCCTGCACCTGGGACTGTCTTTGGAGGCTCTGGTGAAGAGTGCGACCTGATGCTGTGCTGCCCTGAGGACCAACACTCAGGGAACGGTGGGGCAAGCTAAAGGCTGAAGTAATTAGAAAAATGACTGCGTTCATACATGGCCCCACTCTGGGAATTTGGGTCTTTTCTCGTTTTGAGGAGAACTCGAAAACATTGGCCAAAGTAGAAACACTGCCAGCTCCAAAAATGGTAACAAAGCCAAGAACTTAAGAGGCTCCTCTTTTGCAAACACAGCTAATAATAACGAAGTGGAGAGAAGTAGGAAAGTGAGCTGCTAAGCTTCCATTGACATTTGACTGCCCTGTGCTTCATTCATACCAGAGAGCAAAACTGTTTAAAAATGAATGGGTGACATTCTACAACCCGCACCTGGAAAAAACAGCACACAAATCCCTAGCACCAGCAAGGAACTTTGCTTACACGGCTTCCGCAGAGAAGAAAATAAAACAAAATAAAAGGGAGAAAAACAGATTACTGTAAGTAGGAGCTTCAGCTTCGTCTTTTTTTCCCTTAAATGAAAGAAAAAAAAAATCCTAACAACTAAATCGTTTTGCAAAGAGGTTTTTCTCCACAGAAACGACATCCTTATGGTAAGTACCACCCATCTTTTAAACTTCATCAGGCTCTTAAAAGGATATTGCTCGCAACAGGCTTCATTTATTCACAGCATGTCAGGGGCATTTACAGCGAGTTCCAGCCCGCAGCTGAGCCCCAGCCCTGCTGAGGTGGGGCAGCAGAGCCAGCTGCCTCCGTTGGCATGGAAGGGCCAAGGGGAACTGAAACCTTTGCCCATGTCTGTGGGAAGGATAATTGTAAGGCAAGCTGCATAATCCAGACCAGGAGGCCACAAATTGGTGGGGAAATGCCCAATGTCTGCTGGAAAGCTTTGAAGAAACGCATCTCTCATCTGCTCAGCCAGCGGAGGTTCAGCCTCATGCGGTTTGTGCTTTCAGTTCCAGCCCACAGCTATTCCAATTGGGTACATAATTACAGAGTGCGTATTTAGATCTCACAAAATCTCCATGATATCCACTTCTGCAGATAAAGATGCAAACAGAGGAACCGGCCTTGAACGGTGAAGCAAAAAGCTGGCGTTAATGATGTTAAAAGCTTTGCTTGCAGCACACAGCAGTGCTAGCACAGCCAGATTTATTAACCACGAGCCCCCTGTTTTTGTGCTTTTTTTGGTCCCTGAGGTAACAACAATAGTTGGGGAGTGTATTAACCCTGCTATGTGGTTACTTTAATCCTTTAGATTTGCTAATCATACACAGCTATGGGAATTCTTTGGCAACAGGAATTAAAATTTCTCAGTGGGAAGCACTAATCCAAACACGAGTCCCTCCTAACAAGCACTCTGGACTGCTGGGGTGAGCCATGACACACTGCCACTGCTGATGTTTAAAAACAGCGAGTCAAAAAGGGTGACTTCCTTATTAACTCCAGATTAAAACATTTGTGGCAGTAATTACCGCTAAGTCCCATTGCTCGGTTTCTTTTCAGAAATGCCAACGAGCTACAAAGAGCTGACGCTGGGAGCTCCTTCCTCCTCCAGTGAACAAGCAATAGCATTTCTGCACGTTCCGCGCGGGAACGACATCGCCCCGAACCCAAGCCCGTGAGTCCCCAAAGGCCTGCTTACACAGCCCTATGCAAAGCAGTTCTACCTGGTCCTGTAGAAGACAGAGAGGCCCCTAAAACACTGGCTTGAATGCCTAAAAAGAAAAGGTGACATGAGTTTAAGGTTCTCGACCTCAGACCCGCAGACAGCAGCCTCCAGCGCGGGCTGCTCACCGCACAGAAACCCGTCGGCATCCGACAGCGCTACCATTTGCTTTCAACACGGCGTTATCTGCTTCCACCTTTCTCCCTCTCTCTTCCAAGAATGCAAAAATTCTTCATCTAAATTTAGAGGGAAGACAGCTCTCTTTGGAGGATTTCAGAGCTAAGCTTGCCAGACACATCAAGGGGCTCTCGGTTTCTAAATGTGCCTTTTCTGTCTCCGTTACGTGTCTGGATAGAGTGGCAGCACAGGACTAAGCCTATTTGGTCCTCACCATCGTTATAATTCATAGAAAGGATTATAAAATCAAATGACTAGCACTTTCTGGAACGTTAGGGATGCGACTTAAACCCACGACTAGGTAGAGGTTTATTTGCCAGCATGTCAAAACGCCTTTGGAATTGGAAAAGCATTTATCTGCAAATGCTGTTTCCAAAAATAGGGCACTTGAAGAGATCTCTGTGAATCACTGACAAGCTGCATCAGTGACACGGCTCCTGCTCCCCTCACTGACCAGCTTCCCCCAAACACAACAACGGCAACATCCCAAGGAAACTGCTATCAGAGCATCAGTGTCCGTCACGGGCCGGCTGCGGGCAGCCTCGCGCGTGCAACCAGCACGGGCTGCCACCCAGCGCTGGGAAGACACCTCCTGGGTCATGCATTGAGCAGTTGAAAAGGGGAAGAAATAAAGGACTGGGCAGATATTTGGAAGACAAGTCTGATACGATCAACATAGGGTGAAGAGATTGAAAGGCCAAAATGTGGATGAGGTGGTACCAGAGCTGTTCTACATGGAAGTGTAAGGAGAACGTGCCGGGAAGAAAACAAGAATCCACGGATGGGGTTTACTGGGTTGCCCTTTTCAGTTCAAGAGGGTTTGCAAATGAAGAGATGATGTTTATGGGCACAATACACACACAGCAGAGATGAGACAGAAAGATGCTCAAAGCAGAACAAAGAGAATGAAACCAGCTGCATAATCAGGCAGCTGAAGCTCACCCAACTGGAGGAAGGACAAGAGCTATCGGCAGTGAACCTAACTTAGTGCAAATCCAGAAAAAAATATGATGGAGATTTGACTTGGCTATTTTTGAAACTCCTACTCATCAGAGAATATAAAATGCTGAAACACTACATTAAAATTGAGGGACTTCCAGTTTAACAATCCAGGAATACAAATTTAGTACCAAGCAAAAAGCATCTACTACCACGAGCACTAAAACTCAAGGAGTATTTTCAGTTAAAAGCATTCATAGGATCAGATTCCAGTTTTGCAGAAGCTTGGGTAAACTTCAAGGATTACATTTTTAAAAGCAGCTCTTCTTTAAATTTTTATATCAATTTTACATGCATGAATGTTAAATCTGTAACTGCCACTCCTAAAAAGCTCTTGTACACGTACGTTGACAGATTTAATTTTAGATGTTTCACAAGGATGGATTCTATATACTATAATGCAGATTTGCATGCACAGGTAATTTAGACATTAGGTATAGATCATGTAACTTAAACACGAAATTTCCTCCTACAGACAAAAATTGCATATTGCCCTCACTTCCAATAAGCAGTTTAAGAAAGCTACAAAACACAACTCCCATCAGGTGTCTGCGTGCAGCAGCCTGCTGGGGGTACACACACTGTTTGCCATAAGATCTGCACAGATGTGAGGCAGGGAGCAGCCATGCAGACCCCTCCTGGCAGCACTGGTTCACCAGCAAATCCACTGCGAAGGAGCTCTGTCCCCTAGGTCTGTAGCAGGCCATAAGCTCAACTTGAAAGAATGGTTTCATGTTTGTGCAAAAATAAGGTGGGGATTATACAAGGCACTGTGGTCTGCAGGACACAGGTAATCCCTTTGCTCTGAGCCAGCAGTGATAAAGCCCCTGCTGCAGTATGGCATTTGGTTCTGAAGGGACAGAAACATGAGCAGAACAAGACAGGTAAACCTAGAACACACAACCTAAGAGGAAAGGCCATAAGAAGTACGGTTCATTCATCTAGAGCAAAAATGGAGAAATAGAGCTGACATCTTCAAAGCCAGGAGAGGAACAGGGAGGCTCTTCTCTCAGCGCACAGGGCTGGGAAAAAAGTAATGGGGCTAAATGACAGGAGAAGTACTTCATGTTGGACTTTGGGAAAACCAAACACTGCCCAGCACTCAGGCTTTGGAACCTTGGTCAGCAGAGGTCCCAGCACCACAGGAGTGATGGAGCTGTAATGGTTCAGCCTTATGGAACCTCGCAGGTGGTGACTCCTCCCCATCCTGGTGCTGGGATCTCCATCCCTGAAACAGCATCCCATAACCAGAGCAGAGCTGCAGCCCCTGCCCCCAGCGCTGGGCAGCTTGGTGGTGCTCTAAGGGCAACCTCTCCACTTCCTGGCATGCAGGGACAGTTTCATTGGACCTCTACTGCATGCCACGGTGAAGCCAAGCTCAGGGCAGGTTATTGCAGGAGCAGAAGGGAATTCCACAAAGAAAAGTTTATGTGAGGAGCAAGGGCCCAGCTGCACTGCTGCTGCTTCCAGAGCAAACATGGCATGACAGGAGAGAAGTGCTGCGAGGGAGGTACAGCACAAGGGATGCTCTCAGCACCTCACTGTATATGCAAACTCAGTGTCAGGAGAAATGCAGGGCTGCACTCTCTAAGCATTACTTGGGGAAATCAGTCCCTGTTTGTGGAGGACACTGAGTCACAACAGCATCCACCGTGGCCCAGGCAGGCGCACAGCAGAGCCATGCAGCAGGACAGTATCTGGGTCTGAACGGGCAGCACGCACAGCCCGCTGCAAAGCTGAGGTTTGCCCTCACCTCACAGACACGTTCTAACTAAACTCTCCCATACCTTCTCCATTTTCTTTTTAAATTTGCTGTAATTAAACTGACATAGCCACTGATTCATGGCTCTGCTCTTCCTGTAGCTAACGAGAAACAGTTTCTTAACATTCTGATGCAGCAAGCTGAGCTGCGCAGCAGATCCCACCATCGCTGGAAATACATGGAGATATTTAGGCGTGGAGGCACCTACACAGAAGCATGCCCATAAATAAAGCTGATGTTTTATTTCTTTTCAAATGCCCTACACGTGGTGGAAATAAATCCAGCTTTACAGTTTGGACAGGATCTCCTCTATGAAGAGAAACTCCCAGCTGAAAGCACCACAGTTCGAGTTTGCTTTCAGTTACAAGGGGAGCTGAAGGGGCTCTGGGCAGGGCAGTGGGGTCCTCAGCACTTGGGCCACACCAGGGACAAAGGGAAGTAAGGTACTGGCCACTGGGTGCTCTCTTCTTAGCCATAACATTCAGCAGTGCTGGTATCACACACGTGAATCCACACATTTCCAGAAACACTTCTCCTCTGGTCTAACAGCACTCGATTAAATTTCAGTCTTCAACCATTACCCAACCCAGCAGAAGGGAAAAACAACAACAACAACCCAACCAAACAAAAACCAAAGCAATTTAAAAAAAAAAAATAAAACCAACACAGAAAATAAAACACTTCCACTCCTTTTTTTTTTTTTTTCTGGTGAAGAAATAATAAAGCCTCAATGAGGGTGGTTGCAGGGGAAAACGCTGCCATAAAAGCGGTGTCTGTCACTGAACGCAGAGCCGCCGTGAAAGCAGAGGTAATGCTGCCTGTGTTTTACAGCCTCATCTAAGAAAAGAAACAAAAACTTCCAGAGGTGGATGGGTTGTTATCTCACAGTACATCGTATCTTACAACGCATTAAACTTGCATGCAATGTCTCAGAGGCAGCAGTGCTACAGAAAACGTCGGCAACGCTGGTGCTGATGTCAGTCGGAGCAGGGCAGAGCTCTCCTCGGCAGGCTCACCCCTCCTCGAGCTGACAGGGATGCAGAGAGCACATCTGGACCAGAACTCCCAGCTCTGCATCTTTCTCACCCATCACAGAACCACGAGGACTGAACCTGCTCCATCGGCACAATGTTCTGTCCAAGGATCTCCAAGTGTCTCCAGCCCAGTGCTGGCGAGGGGAAAATGGAAGCACCCAAACTGCTGCCAGCGCTGCCTGATGGCTTATGGAGTGAGGAGCTGGGCCTTCCTGGGTTTGAATCTCTATTTTCTGTATGTAAAATATCTTTACATCCTTCTCTTGCAACCACAATAATACCTGTTCCCATGTGCTGTAGGAAGCTGAAATGAAAACTTGTAAATGAAGTGCTGCCATACAAAAACCCTGTAACTGTTTACCTAATATGCAATAACCAGCCCAGAGGGGCTTCTCATAACTGAATCTTTTTGACTGGTTTCACTGGAGCTGCAGGTACATCACCATCTGCCAGGGGCAGGTTTGACAGTCCTGGAGAGCAACAGAACAGTCTGAGGGCAGAACTCCAGTCCAGAAACCACCACAACTCTCACGGCCCATGTCTGCAAGAATCAGCTACAAGTGACAGAAACCTCCGTGTTTGAATAGATATATCTCATTAAGAACAAGAGTTAGGTTTGGAGATCTTGTTCCCCAAGATGAAATGCCAGTACAGCAGATGACAGAGAGTTAAAAGGAATTATCTGAAATGAGAATTACTCCAGGAAGCACAACTCTGAAGTCCAGAAACTGAAACTGAAAATGAAACGATGCAGCCTGTACGGTTGTATTTGAAGGTCTGTCCACAGATGTACTTGAGAACCTGCTTTTCAATACTGCTAACTCAATTCCATTTTGCTTCAGGACTAAAACGTTCATGCAAGATCATAGCATAGAAACCCATTTTATTTAAAAAATCTCTTTATATACATAGTGCTGCTCTTATTTTCACAACACTTCAAATAAACTTAAATCAAACCTCTCTGTCCATAAGAGGCTGTAGCAATTTCTATCAGCTTTGGCTAACAACTACACAATCCTTAGCAATTCAAGATTTTCGTCTGCAAGCACAATAAAATACCCTATTTCAAGTGAAATTTGAAACATAAAACTCAATAAAACTTCATCATGTGCTCCTTGATGGACTCTCCTGCTCTCATAGCCCACTTACTGGAATGCCCCTCACACCCTGAAGTTGTTCAGGAGAGCAATAAGGAGCTTGGTTTTGCCAGATCAGGGTACAAGCCAAATGCCAATCGAAAACCAAATGCTGCCATGTACAACTGGGTGCTGGAAGTATGCACGGTGTGATGGCTGTTGGTGTGTCACCTCTACCACAGAGATGTGCCAGCTAGGAGACTTCATGCTTCATGTGCTACCTGGGACAGCGTGAGCACAGAGCTAAGAACAAGCTCTCTGCAAAAAGCTTAGGGTGCACTGATAGTTGGATGATTTCTGCATCCTGACCTCAAATCCCCACTCAGTGCTGCAGTGGGGTGCCACAAATTCATGAGCTTGCCTGGTGATACCTCTGCCTTTCCTCTGCTGTGCTGCATGGTGCACAACTGCCTTATGAAACCTCTGCAGCCACCACCACTTGCTTGTGCTGCTGCTGAAGCTCACTGCAGCCTCAGGCTGAGGTGACCTGCAGGGGTTTGTCTCTTCACTTCTCCCGAGTTGCTCTCCTGCTCCCCAAGACAATAAGTCCCAGGATATTGAGCCACTGAAAGACAGCAAAGAGACTGCTTAATAATGCCCCTACTTTCTCAGCAACAGAGTAATCCTCAGCTGGCTACTTAAAATAACATTCAGGTGCAGTTGTAAAAATGGGTCATATAGAGCTCAGAAGTTGATTCATGTTTTTAAACGCACAAATCTCAAAATGTAATAAAGTAGGGAACATTCTGACCACATACTGCCTGCAGGAAGAAGGCAAAATTGTAATGGTAAAAGGGGGACTGCATTTTTGAGGCAGTGGTGCTGAGTGGTTGTAATGTAACAAGAACAGTAAACGGTGCAAATGGAACTTTTCTGACGTTCAGGGGAAATGTACTGAAGAGGAAAGGTTGTAGCAATAAATGCATCCAGCTGGCAGCATCTACATGCTGAAACTGTCCCCAGTTTCAAGGTAAACCTCTCTTGAAATCTTTCTGACTGCTTATGGTCAAATTCTATTCTTGATGAACTAGTGTGGAGTCTAAAGAAAATGGAATTTCTCCACATTTCCAGTTATTTACCTGGGCAAAGTCAAGTCTCACTAGGGTGTCTTTTGGTTCCTTACAAACTTAGCAAGTCGTGAATCAATTACTTTCTGATAGGTCATCAAGAAGCAAACTCACTCCAGCAGGTGAATAGGGATCCAAATCTTAAATTCTTTGCCCTGTTCTTAGGATATGAACCGAACTCTTGTGGAAAAGAAGTCAACTTTCACTAAAATGGCAGAACATAAATACACTCATTTCACTGACCTGCTGAACATCTTCCAGAGGTGTCCACAGGACAAAGTCACAACATCAAGACAAGGACAAACTGCAGGAACAGGCAAAGAAGGAGGGTGCCAGGGCAGCAGGCTAGGAGGAACTACCAAAGCAGACATGTCCCTTTTGAGTATTTTGGCTATGTCAGAGCCCTAAAAGTTGGGCAGGCTGCTGCTTTTGAGGGCAATAAGGCTGCTGGCTGTGAGGGCTGGAGAGGAGACCTGTTCTCTCAGCAGTAACAGTTGCCTTCTCCAGGCCTCCCAACTCTGGTGACAGCAAAGACATCCAGCTCAACTCTTTAAGACACCTTCTTCAGACCACTGATCCAGTCCTCACCTCCTCCTGATGCTCACACACTTGTTACCATGGCAGAACCAGCTTGGCCCTGGTTACTTTCCACCCCTCAATCTTTAGACAACAGATGGCTCCAGAAAGTTCTGGTGAGCAAAGCGTTTTCAAGTGCCTTAACTGCCCTAATTACGCAGCATCATTAGGTCGGGACAGGTGATTTGGATCTGAAAATCTGAATTGTTTCATCATCCACGGGTCTGAACAGACACTCAGAACCCGGCAGCTCCACGGACAGGGATATTTGCGGAGATAATCTCAAGTCCTAAATGCCACAAGTTTGAAAACGCTTACACCAGGCTTGAGAAATTCCCAACAACGATTTCAGGTGTGAATGTCCCTGCAGTCTGGCTAAGTACAGTGGGCAATTAAAAAAGGTGCAGTTGTTCTGTATTTATCCATTACCATTTGAAGAACTATAAATCATAACTGACAGATCTATGGACAGCTACGTTTGTAGGCAGAGATAGAGATGAGATGGTGAAACAGGGCAAACAGATGTGAAAGAGAGAAAATAAAACACAAGCTATTGGAAAGACAAGATTGAATGGAATGAAAAAGTGGTGAAAGGAAAGAATACAACAAAGCACAAACTTCCCACAGTGAGCATGCTCGAGAAGCATCATCCCCAGCGAGGTACTTACAGGTAGTAGGAGTAGGAGTACGCATTTCTTCTAAACAAGGACAGCCAGTCAGATGAACAAAATATCCAAATGGGGAAAAAGAAAGAAAAACACATAATTAGATTTATATGACCTTTACGCTATTTTTGAAAATACAAAACATTTGTGCTACCCCTGAGCTACTTTCCTCCAGCACTGTTGTCAGGAGCTGCATGTTCATGAGCAAGGGATGCTGAGCTGGAGACAGAACACTCGTGTGTTCCCACTTCTGCCACTGACTTGCATCACCATGAATAGATCACTCCCCTGCTTCCTTCCTCAACTTGGCCATGGCAGTAGCATGGATAATGAGACTTACCTTTGCCTGTGAAACACCTACAGATTTTGGGAATGGGAAGGATTGCTATCCATAGCAATATGGATAACGACAAGTAGGAAACTGGCAATGCAAACACATCTCAATTTCAGAATATTTAGACAATGAACAAATTGTGCAACGACAAACCAAGCTTCATCAAACTCTAAAATGCAAATAGAGTTCATTAACAATTCTAGCATCACTGCATATTTATAGATGATCACTGGGGTATGCATTAGCTTTCTGCATCAGTGTGATTAAGCTTTGTCTGTTACGGCTTTTCTACAAAGAACATTCTGATACAGCAAGACAAAACAAGTCCTGGAAATCAGTTATAGCTTAAGAGGTGATGTCTTCCCTTATATAACTGGGGAAGAACATCTTAGAAAAAGCTGTTTCACAACAGGCACAGCACACGTGAGCACAGATCAGTGGGGAGGTACAGGGCAGCCTCGGAAGTGGCAGTCATGGTCAAGACAGGGAAAAACAATAAAATACAAAATTCAACCTTTTGCACATCTTTAAAGTCTCATCTTTGAAGATTTCCCCTGGGCAAAGACAGCTGACTACAGATACATGAGAGGATTGCTCCAAAATGACACATTTTGTCTGGTGGTGGCCCTTGCTACAAACAAGAAATTCAGATTCCTGATACATTCCCCATTATCTGAATGACTGAGTCCAAGATACACCTGAAAATCTTTTTATAATGTTATAAAAATGCCAGGATCCCTAAACTCAGAAATTCTGTGTGTGACAGCAAGGCATCAGTTGCGGTGGTGTGATTGCCACTGAGCAATCTGTGAAATTCTGCATTCCTCTGAACCTCTGAGCAAAGGGAAAACCACCAGGATGTGGAAAACGAAACCCCACACAGCTGAACCTCCCCAACCACCCTAACACACTCTTTAATTAAAAACTCTTCTGCTATGCCAGGTCAGGTTCCACTCAGTGCTGCCCACTGGAACCCCCCAGCTGATCATCTCGCTGCTCCTTCTGCTCTCCTCAGGCCTCAGCCACCAGCCAGGTGCGAGCACACCAGGCTCAGGGCTCCCCCAAAAGCTGCACGACCCTCAGGCTGCAGAGGAAAGCTCTAACAGATTTATTCCTTAAAGACAGGAAATAGAGGAAGGCAAAGAAAAGGAGGGTTATATTTTGGGGCTAGACATACAATTTGGCTTAAATTCATCCAAAATATGCAACGTAAGGTAAGGAGTTCCTAAGGAATACTTTAAGATTAACTGTAAAAATTGGTCAGAATTACAGATCACTAAAAACATGAATGCACAACCCGACCTGAAGACCCTGCCTACCACCTGTCCTCAGTAAGGACACAGAAGGTGCAGGGGTGTCAGAACATGCAAATATCCCTGCACCAATTGTACCCTATAGCTCGGGTATAGCTTGGGTAATTCTACCTTCTGCTAAAGAGACTCTTGAGTTTTATGTAATTAGCTTAAGGTAACAACCTAAATCCTAATCCAGAATAAGGAGATGAAGTTCCTTAGAAGGAACTAGTCCTAGACCCTACATAGCCCCAAATCTCCTTTTTTGCTACTAACAGCAGTTTAAAGAACTTATTTACAGTGCACCCGTGGCAGGCTGTCTGATCCAATTTATTCAGTCTTCTACTTACAGGGTCCAGTGGAGGCTTTGTCTGCTCAAATGCACAAGCCTGAAAAGTGTCACATTCTTTACTCCAGGGAAATGCAAGTCACGATTACAGAGGAGCTAAAGCTGTCCAGATGAAATCAGAATTGACCAGGACCTAATCCTTCTGGGGTGCAAAGTCAGAGGGTATTGCCTCCAGAAAAAGAGTTAGCAAATGCCTTGTTTTTCTTATTTCAGTATGTTTTTACTAACTCGTCCAGTATTCTCTCTTGCACTAATACATTTAACTAATGTGAAGGACAAACAAACTCCTTAGAGTGTTAGTAATACCTTGGCACAACAAACATAAGGTACTTGAAGGTATTCTGGGATTCTGCATCTATCTGTTCACAAAAGAAAGCAACACTGTATTGTGTGGGCAAATGACCACCAGCTCATGGGCTGTAAATTGACAGGCTGAATTGCACTGCAGCCATTTATGCATGATGACACAGGAGCTGCAAACAGGCAACTCGTAGCTGCTAAGTCCCCAAAACCAGGAAAACAAATACAGTTCATCAGTTCAACTTTAAATACTGTAGGACAGCCATATTTATAAAAAAAAATATATATCCATGAACAGGTTTTCAACACAGATGATCTGTCCAATCCTAATCTCCATCAGTTTCCTCAATCTCTCTGTGTTCCTCCTCTTCTGCCCTCTCTCCTCCCAGAGTCTGCTCAGCTTCATGCTGCATTCAGAAATCCACAGCTGTGTGTTTCCGATGAACTACAACGTCCTGCACCATGAACAAACACCATTGTGATATTTTCCAGCTCCATTTGAAGAAAATGCCCTAAGTTTATCTAATTAAATTATTTTTCTGCATCGCTGCCTTGCAAGACAACACTGCCTTGTACACAGAGGCATTAGCCTTAGTGAACTGAGAAGGGGATCTCTTTCAAAGTAAGGTTAATGCAAAAATCAAATGCCAGAGCTTAAGCTTCTAACACTCCTCTTTGTAAAACAGAAAGAGAACAACGTTGTTGTTAAGCTGCCCTCTCAGAGAAGCTTTCAGCTGCGCTCCTTCAGAAATTCAGATTAATCTGTGGCCCAAAGCAGCCTTTCCCTTTATAAAATCTGGTCCCAACCCACAGTGGTTTACACACAAAATGGGGCTGGCAGCCTGAAGCCCATCTTCAGGGAGTGCTCGTCCACCCGCAGCTCCACGGCTCAGCTGGAGGGGGGTGCTGCTGCCCGCTCCCCCCGGGCACACAGAGCTGACACAGCAGCAGGGTGGTCAGCTGCACCACACGCACCCAGAGAGCCTCCAGAACCTCTCCATGCGCTGCGACAGCCTCCAAGAGGGACGAGGTTCTGAAGCCAATGAGCTGGGTTATTTCTTACAGCAGTGTGTATTGCAGTTTTAACTTCACAAGCAGCAGCCAGCAGGGAAAGAGACACCAGCTGCCCTGACTCCACTTGCCTGCGTTCAGAAGGGCAGCGTGGGGCTCACAAGGGCCCCCTCTCCCTCTTAGTGAGCTGCTGGCAGGGTGCAGCCCAGGAGGGACTGTCCCCAGGCAGCCATTTCCTGGTCATCACAAAACACCGCTTCCCTTCTGCCCAGCAGAAAGGGAACAGAAACAAAAGTTGTGGGACAGAAACGGAAGATGTTGTCAACTCTTAATAGCCTGTGGAACACGCCAGGATGTTCAGATGTGCACTACTCTGCACATCTTGACAGCCTTCCTTGTAAGTCTTACCCTTCAGGCTGTAAGGAAAAGCTTTTCTTAAAGAACATTTGGGAAGGTAACAGGAATGGATGAGAGCTGGGCATTAAGCAAACCAGAAACCCAGGTCAGTTCTTTTTGAAACTCTTTTTCTCTTTGTTTAATTGGAGGCATCTGATTTTTTCTGCTTACAAATTGAGAAGTTCCTGGGAGGCTGAAATCAGAGACATCTGTACCATTTGGGCTTCACATTGAGCACAAGTGCAGAAGGCATGGCTACAAAACGCATACACATTTGTTCATAAAATCTGAAATGTTTATATACACACACACACAAAAATGGATTCAAAATCTAGATTGCCAACCTTTATCTAATTCAACAGAAATTCACATAAGTCACTACTGTGTGATCTGTTTGCAGAGTCACATCATTTGGAAAAGCAGCTCAACATCGAGTCCTTCCTCCTGCTTAAACTCACAGCAAGTCCCTCATGGCTTTGTCCAAAGCAAATCTTGAATTTCTCCAAGGAAAGAGGCTCTCCAGCTCCCAACCCTGTTGCTTACTCTCCTCTAGATGTGCTCTGGTGTGTCAGTGCCATTACTGTACTGAGATTCTGCAAAACCTGCACCGCATGCCCACAGCAATGTCACCAGCAACAACCAGGGGCACAGCCCCGTGCCTCAGCCCGCTGCCGGCCCCTCGCCAGCACTGCCCAGGCTGCAGGGAGCTGCCTCCAAGGGCACGCTGCCATCCCGTGCTCCACTTCTCCACCAAGACCTCCAGCCTCCTTCTGCAGCCCTGCTTTCCCGTAACCCCCATGTTGTGTGGGGTTACTCCACCCCTGGTGCAGGACTTTGCCTTTGCTGAACTTCACAAGACTCCCACCAGCCCCTTTCTCCAGCCTACCAGGTCCTTCGGTCCTCCACCCCACATCTGCTGCATATTTGCATGTGCCCTCCGGATTGTTATAGAGGAGATCATGTCTACACTTAATTTTTCCTCCTATTTCTGTGTAACTGAAGGATGTGAGTGTCATAGAGACAGATCCCAAAGGAGACCAAGAAATATCTTCAGGGCTCTCACAGGCCGCACTGCCCACTCCCAGGCAAGTGGCTGCCAGCCAGCTGGCTCACACCGCGTTCAGAACCAAACTACTGCCGAAACGCAGAGCTCACTTTAGAAATATAATTGGTAATAATACATACAAAAGACAATCCTTTTCTTTAGAAAATATCTTGCCTAAGTGGTTTGCTGAATGGGTGTATTACGCTGTAAGTGAGGAGCTCTTCAAACAGGAGCAGCTACAATGGTCTTATTCAAAGCAGAAGTGCAACTGGTCCACAGAAAATCACATAAAAGGGACTGCTTGAACAAACTGCATTGCCATACACGATTTTTTTAAAGTTTCATCCCCCTGTAAACTAAACCTAATTCTTGTGGAGACTTGTAACCTGTTGCAACACTCATCTGCTGGCCCTTCTCTCAGATCACTAACTCTCTGGAGTTGGAACCCCTCGGTTGCTGCTCACAGCAAGTATGGCAGAACAGGCACCCCCCCTTCTGTGACCACAGCTTCTTAGCAGCATTACACACCTAGCTATTAACTGCTGCTCCCTGTAACACAAATGGAACGGTTCACGTCTCCCAGCTTTGCTGTTGCTGCTGACACAGCAGCACTGCAGCCAGGAGCCCCAGATGGAGGCGAAGCAGAAACTCACCTTCTCTTGATGGTAAGCATCGCTCCCAGGAGGATGATGACGAACATCAGCAGACCAGCTATAACCCCGGCCATCTTCACGGTGCTGTCAACTTGCTTTTCAGGTTCCACTGCATTGGAATTCTGGGTGGAAGCTCCTTAAAAGATGGAGAGAGAGGAAGGAGAAGACAAAGAGAGAACTTGTAGAAAAATCTTGTAACGATCCAGTTTACACATTCATTTGAAAGCCTAAAACATATTTGCAATTAAATTGCAATAGACAGTCTGATTTAACTTTTTGCCTTTAATAACAGCTAACAGCAGATATCTCAACGTAATGCAGCCGACCAATATTTTACAATGTCAGGCTGTATTCAGGAATGCTATGTTCTGATGCATTCAGCGTGCACCCAGAAGCAGGAGGATTAACAGCATTTATAATTTCATCCCAAGCAGCTTAAGTGAAGGTGCCAGCCTTACTCATCAAAACGGCAAATGTAAGTTTGCAGTTATATATCCCATAATATTATTTGCAGAAACTTTNACTCATTGGTATTTCTCCCTACACCGAAGGCCTGGCTCATGTGAGCATACCACCCCAGTCAGGCACATCACCAGCATTAACCCACCCCACAATGCACCCTCCACGTCACCTCATGTATTCTGTGCGTGAGCTCTTCTGGGGCTCAGGCAAGGCAACTTTTTTAAACAGTACAGCCTACCCACATGAAAATAACATTTACATACACCATTTGCAAAGCATTTCTTCTTTTATTTATCGTTATCATCTGACTTCAAGGGTCTCTAGCCCTTGCAAGAACTTTGTGCTTATTATACACCTCAGCTCTGCCAGCATCATCCCTTGCTGCACAGAAATTTTTCCAGACACAGCTTAAACTGCAGAGTTTGATTGTGAAAGCCCTGCAAGATATGAGTTGTGGCAAAAGCTACAGCTCAAACACGGTTGGAAAATGCAATACCAGGCGAAACCAGAGTGCTGCCACCAGAAGACAGTAATGTTTTGCTCTTTTTGCAACTCTGATGCTGGCCTTCTGGAAAAGCTGTACCACCCCTGCTCACGCAGCAGCTGCTGGTGACAAGGACATTCAGCTGAGGCCCTGTTTGGTGACACAGCAGGAAGCCTCACCGCGTGACTCTTCTGCCCATCTGCCACTTGTTGGTATGGGTGAGGTCTGGAAGATCCCTGTGTCTGCAAAGAGGAGTCCCAGCAGTGACCACGCTCAAGCCATGTAACACAGGCTTTCTGTGTGTCCTGAGCAGGGCCTAAGCTGATGGATCAGAATAAAGTGTTACCTGCTCCTCTCACCTTCTCTGGAAGGGTACGTACAGGACAATGACACCATCAGTGCAAAACAAGGAAACTCACCCCATGCAGGACTAAAGGCGTGATTTCAGTTTTCCAAAAGCTAAGCTGTTAATCTAGTTTGCCACAGGAAAGCTCAATATTTATCAAGCAAAAAATGTCTCTGCTGTTTGAAGCACACACGTAATTTTCAGCTCTGGGTCCCTGACAGTCACACTGCTCTGCTGCGACCATCAATTTCCCCATTCAGCTAAGAGCTCACCACTAATTCCTGTGCACGTATCTAAAACACATTGAAGGGACTCCTGAGCAAGAAAATAAAATAGCATATCAGATGCATATTACCATCATTGTGTGACAACATCTCTTAGAACAAATCTGTCCGAGAAATGAGCTGTGTGTCATCACACAGGCAATCCTGACACTGCTGTATAACAAAGCAAATGACAAAGGTACAATTTTTACCCTGAAAATGGCTGAAACTCTGTTTGTTTGATGTGCAAATAAGCAGCACTGCAAATTACCCTCCACTTGAGTCGTGGTTACTCCTGCGACCCTAAATGATAGGTGGTGGAGAAGTGCTTTCAGCCACAAACAGCACAGCCAGACCCACCCATTTTTGTTCCATTTGAATGCCCTCGTGAATTGTGAGCCATGTTAAAAAATAAATAAATAAATCAGAGTGTGCTGTCAACTCCATCCCCTCATTCCCTGGATTGGTTTGATTCTGCCAGGCTGCTGCGTATCACTACAGGCGATGTGCGCTGAGCGCATTTTTATTTGAGATTTCTCTTCCCACTGTAGATGAGTGCAGTTCTAGAAGGAGACCAAAGGCTCATTATCCATCCTGACACCTACACGCTGCAGTGACTGATTCACTCGAATCTTCTGTGTAACTCTTCCTATCTGTCTTGGCAAAGGCCAACAGCTCCTTCAGGCTACCGGCCCAACCATTTGGAAGTTGTCGTAGCTGATCGCGCCTCGGAGTTGATAATATGACAGTGGCAGTGACTTCCTGAGCCTCCTGGATCTTTGCAATGAAGCACTCCCACAGAAGTGCATTGTTTTCCTGCCATTCCAGCACAGTTTTCCTGTGTTAGCCCAAATCTGCTATGGTTGTACTATCATAAAATCATAGAATCATCGAAACACTAGGTTGGAAAGGACCTACAAGATCATCTAGTCCAACCGTCCTCCCATCACCATCCCTACCCACTAAGCTACTAAATCATGTCCCTTAGCTCCTCATCCAGACGCTTCTTGAACAGCGCCAGGGACGGTGACTCCACCACCNCCACCAGCTGCAGGCCAGGAGAACATCTGTCCTGGGAGCAGGAGGTCCAAGAGCCGTTACTGCAGCTGCAGAATTTGACTTCTGCTGCTCCTGACAGTAAGAGTTCAGAGTTCAGTTTTGCCTCTCTCCTTTATGGGCATGCATGCAGGCCTGAAAAGTTCTGAGCACAGACGCCCATAAAAGCTGCTCAGATGGCTGTTTTGTTTCATACAAATGTCTTTAAAGACACTTCTCATTCTGAAAACCGGTGTTTATATATTGCTTACATCAAAAGGGAAATAAACCAGCAGCTCTAACCAGTTTCCAGTGGTGACCTCCTTTCCTAGGAGGATAAGTTGCTCCTCGTCACTGCAGCTGGATGCTGGTGGCACAGGGAGCACAGCAGGTCACACCGTTACTGCTCTGGGTATTTCAGTGCACCCAGAGGCCCCCAGTGGGGTCAGGACTCCACCACAGTGCACTAACATGAAGTAGGACAATCTTCTGCCCTAAGCTTACTTCCTTACTAGGGAAGGCAAATGATAGAAGACAGATCCAGAGAAGGGAAGACCACAGGTCCCTTGGCTGTGCTCTACCTACTAGACCAAGTTACAGCTTTCAGGGATACACAGTAATGTACCTTTTGTACATTTATGTACTGTACAAAACGTGCTGTCCGAGAAGCTCAGCCAGTAGCACCAGTCTGACTCCCACAAGGTCATCATTCACCCAGCACTGCATGACATGTTCGTATCTATTTGAAGATTTCGGTCCTCCCCACTGATCCAACCTGCTTTGTTCCTTCAACCTTTCAGGACTCTCAGATCGAGATGCAGCACCTTGCAGACATGGAAAGTGCAAGGACACCATGCCCAAGCCACGTGTTCATGGGAGATGCTCGTCTCGTGTCACTGCAGAGGTAGATGTGCAGGGGCAGATGAGTTCTTCGCAGTTGCCAGCCCAGGAGAAGTTGGGTTGATGGCTCAGTGAGCACTGATGGCTTCAGTGCTGCACTCACAGGCACCCAGTGTCCACCCGGCCATCCTGCTGTGGGTGCACAGCCACCTGAACCCCAGACCATTTCAGTACGGTGCAACTACTGAAAAAATGGTTCAATCTTGTTCCTTGGGGCTCTCACAGCCTTCTGAACTCCCCCCTGCTTCAGACTGTGCTTAAAGCTGGCACTGCCCTAGCTGATAACTGGAGGACGGGAGCTGTGAAATCCCACACAAATTCCCACAGAGCGGGCTGCCACTCCTGTGTCAGAGTTACATCTTTCAGAAGATATCTTCAGCTGGAAGTGTTTCCATCCACAAAGATGAGGTGATGTGTTGAGCTGCTCGGAGCTGGGAGATGGCCTGCAAGTGATCCCAACGGCCAGAATTCAGGTTCTTGCCAGCCATCACCGAAGAGGAGTCAAAATCCTCCTCAAAATACTGAGAAAGTGAAAAACCTTCCACTTACCTGCCAGTATTCATCTGCAGCATTATGTATTTCTACAGTGATCTCCTTCAAATCCTCTTAGTGCTGATGCAAGGTAAGTACTCAATCATGCTACTTCCTTTAGAGATCTGGGAAGATTTCGGGTACGCATCACGCAGCAGAGCTGAGGACTGCCACTGCCAGAGCACAGCCTGCGAGGATCCCAGCCCAACACTGCACCTCCCACGGAGCAGGGGGAAAGGGAGAACCCGAGATCAGAGCTGAGCGAAAGATGGCTCCATGGGAACCCCACACCCAGCAACTTAGGGACAGACACACCTGAAGAAGGACAGTGCCAGTGCCAGTGACGGAGGGACAAGCAAGCCTGGTGAAGACTGGGTTTGGCCTTACAACTGTAACACCAAAGGACTACTCCTCTGGGTAGAAAGTCAACCTTGAAACAAAAACTAACCAGAAAAATTACTTCAAAGCAATAATTAACCCAGAAAAATTAATGAAAAATAATGGGTTAAAAGTCATTACGCGATGAAATGAGCTGCTCAATTAATCAGAGTAATTTCTTTGCAGCATATAACGGCAGGGCAGCATGTTGAATGTAAAATTTCCTAGTAGACCCAAAGGCTGACTTTCAAAGATAGTTATTCTCCTGTCACTTGTAAACATTATTTCCCTTCCCTTTCCTTTTTCCTTCTTCCTTTCCTTTCTGTGCATTTTCACTTTACTTTCCTTTCCTAGCACTTTCCTTTCTTTTCATAGCACTTTACTAGCAATTTACTTTCTTTTTGTAGCACCTCCCTAACACTTTCCTAGCACTTTCTTTTCACAGTACCTTTCCTCTCCTTTTTCCTTTCCTAGCACTTTCCCTTTTCCTTGCACTTTCCCTTTCTTTTCCTTTCCCCTTTCCTTTCCCCTTTCCTTTCCTAGCACTTTCTGTGCAAGTTGCCTTCAAATGTTCAAAGCATCTCTGCATGTAGAAATATTTTCTTCTACGTTTTCAGATTACATCTACACCTCTGAGACACGGTCTCAGAAAGCCAAACACAAGGGCAGACCTCTAACAGCAGCATCCCACCGTGGGTATGGCTTTGGTTGTTGCATTTCAGTACAAAGGAGCACAACCACCACCCCTCTCACTACCCATCACATCACTGCCAGCTTTCCACCTCCAGTTCCTGAGGACTGCGAACAGCACAGCATTACTTGCTTTGGCTTAAGAGCACAATGGGACATGCTCATTTCTTTGAAAAAGCTCAAAAGGAGTGGAAAGAATGATGAGAGCCAAAGGCTTTCAACCATATTCTAAGTGGAGAGAGCAGCAAAACAAAGCGGTCCTGGAGAGAAAGGCAGAGCAGAATTTATATGAGGGATTAGCAGGCACGCAGGTTGAATCTGCAGGAGGATGAGGGTAAACAGCAAGGAATCAAGATCAGTGTTACTAAACTGAATGAGAATTAAAAAATAGCAGTAAGAGAATAATTGATTCCGGAGATTCCAGGTAAATCCATCACAAAGGCTTTTCTTCTCTCCTCCTGTTTTTCTTCCTCTCTCTTCAGAACAGAAGCACTTAATTTGTGCTCACGGCAGATGTATGGCCCCAGGAATGAGAAAGGTTATTGCATTTGCTTGAAAGAAGAGCGCGGATGAAGAGTGGCCGTTGTGATGTCCACAAGCGATGCGACGGCTCAGGGGGTGAGAGCCCATTTCCATGTTAACCCTCCCCTTACGCAGAGCTATTTAATAACTGGCTTTCGGTTACAAAATGAGAAAAGATTAAAGTTTCTCAAAGTCCAAATTTACAGATGTGACTTAATTTTTCTATGGCCTTACACACATGTAGAGGAATCAATCTTTCGACTGATGCAGGCAAAAGCATTTCAGTGCAGGACGATGGCAGGGATGTGGATCAGAGCTCACCCCCCATCAGTAACAGCTCACGAACCCGTGCAGCAGCCAGTGCTCGTTGCTCACCTCCTCTCCTCTCCTCCTGTTATCATTACAGCCCACAGCCCGAGCAGCTGCAGGAATTACAGAAGCAGAGAGCAAAGTCCAGAGGTGGGGATACAGAGAATACCGAAATCCTCCCAGCCCAGCTGCCCAAAGGTGTTTTAAGCACCCCATGGCCTACAAACCCGTGCTGTAAGACTCCACCTGCGAGCTGAGGAGGATCCTCACTGCTTTACAGTAAGAGGGAACACGTGGCCAATGCATGAGGGAGCCTGGCTGTGTATGTGTGCTCTGTGTGAGCTCCATGACATCCTGGGAAACTTGCTGTACTTTGCTGAGTTGAAGCAGCGCTTGGAGACGTGTCTTGCATGAAGATTTTTCCCCTCTATTCTTCTATTCAGAAGAGTATTCCTTTCTTCTGGTAAGAAGTGGTCTGTCCCACACCTACCTCTCCTGTGGCACTGCCATCTCCTGGCACTACCATACAGTTCTTGCAGGCCCAGCTCCTGGAAGAAGCCGAGAAGCTACTGCATTGATCACTGCCTGCTTCTGAACACGGGCTCG
Source organism: Penelope pileata (assembly GCA_013396635.1). Taxonomy (NCBI): domain Eukaryota; kingdom Metazoa; phylum Chordata; class Aves; order Galliformes; family Cracidae; genus Penelope; species Penelope pileata. The sequence continues at coordinate 92,770 of WBMW01004895.1, forward strand.
TTGAGAAGCCTATTTAAGGAAACAGCAGCATAATCTATCTGTAACAGCCCTGGGTTCTTCATGCCTTTGAAAATGCTACACAAAGACACTGACAACAAAAATTGTTCATGCAAACCTTTGTAAGTGATCCACAGGACACCAACAGCAGCCAACACCTTCAAAAGCTGGGCATCTGAAATCCCTCTAAGGCAGTCTCGATACCAAATCTGATGAAAATAAACACGTTCACTAGCTCAATGGGCATCCAAATGCCAGAAGTTGGATTTGTCCTCCCAGTGGGGAATATTCGTCAGTAAGAGCAACCCAAGTGTGTCTGTTATTAACAATTAATTAGAGTGATACATGAATTTGTGCTACAATAATAACTTTTTGAAGGCTGAGCCTTGTTCAGGGGAAAAGAAAAAAAAACATCTTCAGGCCTCCAACTTAAAAATGTGATGAAACCCTCTGAAATAAATAGCACAAAACAGAATAAACCTGTCAAAGGAGTAATATTCCAGTGTAGCAAAAGAAAAAATGTAATAACAGGTTTGAACTGAGATTAGATCCGTTTAAAAAATACATTATCTGTCTACAAAACTAGAATATATTTCAGAAAAAAATTGAGCCCTCTTAAATGAATTTGAAGGAACAAAAGCTGTTATACAAACAGCTTTCATACGCAGCAAATTTGTGTACAGCAGGAATTTTCTTCCTCCTAAATTTTCCAGTTCTTTGCATTTTCATTGGTCACCTTTCAGACTCAGGTTCACTTCTGAGGTCTCAGGATTGTTATGCACTCATCTTCAAGGCAGTTCTCCTTTTCCAGTGTTAATCCACTGCAAAAAGCAGGACAATTTATTTCTATCTTAAAAGCATCTGAACTGCACAGGAATCCCAGTACCTTTTGCCTGGCATCATCACAGCTGCCCTCACATGCAGCTACAGGAACTGCTGGGTAAGGAAGTCCCATCTATACAGGGATAACCAGGTAGTACTGGAAGAGGAGCATCCCTACAGAAATGTCATCCACCCCAAAATTGAAAACCTGTCCCTCCTTTCCCTCCCCTTTGCATTAATCACACAACTCTGTAATGTCCCAGTATGTCACCCTACGCCTCTCAAATCAAAGCAGTGGAAACTGTTTCCACAAGTGGATGGATTTCTCATCTAGACTGAAATTTTCTGGAGTGAAGCAGTGGTACCAGTTCTAGTGTTGTACTCACAGAAAGGACTCTCAGAATCAAGCCTTCACTCTCCTGTCATCGCCTCCTCAACGACACAGCTCAGCTGTTTAAGCCTAAGTGCCATCATCAGCCCCAGAAAATGCAGCAGCTACTTTGATGCAAAAACACAAGACCATCTCCACACATGCTCAGGGAGATGTTCAGCCTGTGCAGCAAGGAATCCATGGGCCTCTTCAGTTGTGCTCAGCTGCTGGTGTGAAGCTTTAAGAGCTGCTTGGGTCTCCAGATGTCCCCCTGCTAAGGTGTGTATTCCGCATCAGCACTAAGGAATTGCCGTGTGAGAGACAGTCCCCTTTACATTGCACTTTGAATAACTGTTAAAGCTTTTTCCCATGCAAATAAAATACAAAACGAGAAATCATGAAGCTGCTCAGACTTGTGGCAGCTGCAGCACTCTTCTGCTCCTGAGCTGATAATCACCTGTGCTCAGGAGGCTGGGCGGGCTTCGCGTGGTCGCCTGGTGCCTACCCAGCACTGCTAACAACAAGCAAAACGTTCCCAGGCAGCATGCATGAGAAAAAAAAGGAAAAAAATAAAAATGTACCTCATCATGGTTATTAAAGTTCCATTCTTTCATTTGCAAGAACTCATAATTTAAAAAAAGAAGAAATAAGTATCAAGAGATAAGGAACCATTAATGAGCCCTCTGCCTTGGTTTCAATTACACCATGAAAGTAATTTAATGCACTTTAAGAATACAAGAGGTAATTGCTCTCTCTGGTAAGAGGTTGCAATTTTCTCTAATAAAGTGTCAATATAAATATGTTGCTTTAAAACAGGGAGAACAAGCAAGTTATTTCAGAAAGAATGGGACATGTTCAAACAAATGCCATTGTGGAAATCTAATGGCAAAATTAACAAACAAACTGGCTGAATGAAAACTGTATGGCAGAGAGCTGGTAAATATAATTACAAACTCATTTTTAAAGAATGTCTTATGCTAATGATATGCATGCAAGTGATTAATGCTATGAAGGATGACATTACTCCAGTAACTTAAAGAGAAGCACCAGTCTGAGATGTTTATGGCTGGGAGCGGTCAGAAATCTGAGGCCAATGAGAGTGAAAATAAATACAGACGTAGATACAGAAGGTTCATAGTGCTCGTGGATTAAATCATGCTGGCAGAACAAAATGGCGACACAGACTGGACAACGGCTGAGAGCTTTCTGATGGGTTGCCAGAGGCGACCACAGCAAATGGCAGTGCTGCCAGCTCCTTGCTGGGGGCCAGCAGGAAGGACACGTGCCCAGCAGATGCACTTGCCCACGTGGGTTTATCTACCAGCTCTGCTTTGGAGGCTGCTCTACCACTGCCATCACCTTGAGCTCCGAAATGCTGAAACCCACCCTGACCTTCCAGCCAACACAAAGAGCTGGGAGGTCTTTCTTGGCACCGCGGGGACCACGTTCATGCAAGCAGGAGCAGCAGGAGCAATGTGCAGCGGGGGCAGCACGTGGCAGATGAGATGGAGCTCCCGATGGAGCGACGCCGGAACGACAAGGGGTTATTTGAAGTCTACTTCATGGTGAAAGTGAGATCTCAGCAACACAAAAGGGGAGGAGGGCAAATGTCCAAAACGCTTTAATGGACTTTTTAAAGAGTTGTCTAAATTCATTTTATTGGTTTTGAGGCAGTGGGACATACGAAACAAATTGCCTCCCAGCCTGCTGAAGCAGCGACAAGTAATTAGAGCTGCTCGGCTTCCGAGCAGGGGCCTTGCAGCAACACCCAAGACGTGCCACAGTCCCCCAGTACCACGCTGCCTGACACGTTTTATTGCTTCATCACTCCCACGCTCATGTTCACTGCCCTTGTTAATCCAGTACTTCAGGAGAACACTCGCCTTGCCTAAACGTTCCTTGACTCTAATCTTCCTGCACTGGTGCAAGTCAGAGCTCATGTCACTAACATTAATGGAGCTACTGGAGTGTCAACGATCTAGGAATGGAAAACTATTAGAGCAGCAGCCAGAAATGAGCTTCTTGTCTGGCACCAGCAGTATGCATTTATTTTCTTGCATCAATTTGCAAAACAAAACACAAACTCCAGCTTGAGAGCCATCAAGGCTGAGACCAGCCCAGCTAACTCCAGCCTAACTCCACTCTTCTTGCTGTTCATTCTTCTTGCCATTACCACGGACACCTCAGGGATCCATCCAAACACTTTGTTCGAGGCACACTACAGGCTCCCTCATTTCATCCTCAGAAAGACAACGATGCAAATAAAGATAAATGCAGGGCAATGCCACCAAAGATAATCAATCTAATGAGCAGACAGAAGACAATGCAGACACTATGGGTCAGCCAGAACATCCCAACAACCAGTCCCTGGTCATGTCACAAAGTAACTACAGCTTTGTGAGCGTCTCTGTCCATTGCCACCCCAGCAGAGATGGGATGGATACAAAACCCCGCTTTAAAACCCTTTCTTGGACAGAGGGAGAGTGGCTGAGTCCTGTTCAGAGTTCATGTGGATGGAATTCAGCCCTATGACATACAGAAATCTCAAACTATGGAAAATCTCCAAACCACAGAACCACTGTTCAGCTACTGTTCAGCTGCCCATACACCACAGGTGCCAGCAATGGGCTTTTAATGGAGTGTTAGATTATTAAGACTATAAATTCACTTGTGGTGTTATGCTGCTTGTGTGCTGCAGCCAATCCTGTATGTTTAGAAAGCCAAAACTGGCATGAAGTCAGCCACAGCTACGTTCCTGCGTTCTTGTTAACGGTCAGGCATTGAGAAATACAGAACTGCAACTCACAGAGTGAGAACAAGAAAAAAGAAATAGAAAAAAAGGAAATTTCCACACTCCATGTATAAAGAAACAAGATGTGCCTATAAATGAAAAGCAATATCCATCGTGACAGTAACATATACTAGTGCTACTGTAGTTTTTTTGTCCTTTCCCATTCATGACAATCAAGAAAAATCATAAAGAATAAGATGACCAAAAGGCTCCAAGCGTCCTCAGGCTTTACCCATCTCTCTTATTTCTTTTATCAAATTAATATTAGTAAGAGGTCACTTTTTAAAAGGAGCCAGCATTCAGAAATAATAGAAGAGGAGTAACTTGCTGATTCTCCCTGGTAACCGAACAGGTTAATGAAAATTAAATCCATTTGCAGAAGTCAGCTCAGGGTCAAACACTCATGTGAATCTTTCCTGAAGTACCCAAATGAGGCAGCGCAAAGCAAGAGATCACACAAGCATGGGACTTTTCAAGTTACACAGGCGTTTTCAACTGAACAATAATCACACAGCAGATATCTTTGCTGTTAGCATGACAACATTCCTCCACTAACTCCAAAAATAGGAACCACTGAAGTGGAAGAAACTATAGTTTCCAAAAATGAACTAACCTGGTTTCTCTGAGCTGATGAAGAACCCTCCAGCCACGCTCTGGGAGAGCCTTGGGGGGCTCATTTCACCCAGACTTCCCCCACACCTGCTCTGTACCTTTCTACCACCAGAAAGCCAAAGTGAGATATCCAGAATGGTCACACCACGACCCACAGGCCAGAGAAACTGGGGGGGGATGGACGGGAGACTGAGACACACAGAATGTTTGTAACCCAGAAAAATGGATTAAATGAAGATACTACGAGGAACATCTAGAGAGGAAACGACGAGAGGATACAGGGTCCACCAGAGCCACAGATGAAGGGGGAGAAGGGGGAAATGGCTCATCCCTGGCTGTCAGTGGTGACACAACTGCTTACAGCCCCAGCAGCCAGCACCAGCTCTCTGATGGCAGCTGCTCAGTGGGCACTTTGCCGACCCTCACACCCTGGGAGATGTCCCCATACCAAGGCAAAAATCGTCCCCGGCTGCTACCCAGCAGCTGTTGGCTGGGGCTTCTTTCATCTCCCCAGCACCTCAATAAGTGCAGAAGCAGAAAATAACCCAGACGTAACTAACTTCTGCTTCTGCCACAAAACAGAAAGGAGTGAAAAGAATGGGGAGAAAAACATGGTGATGCCTCCTAAAGAAAAGGGACCATGGGTTCCTGCCAATTTTTTTCAGCTTTGGACAGACTCCACAGGCAGCAGTGGAGTTATTCCACGTTACAACAAAGCAGGGAGAGCACAGGATGCATTCCTGAGCGTTGGAAATGGAGAGCTACCTCCAGCACAGCCCATGGCAATTACCCCGGCATCTCCTTACAACTCATCTTGAGACTAGACACGTGCTGAGGAAGGCTTTTTACAGCTCCTCTGTTTGTGTTACAAGTAAATTGCTTTACTGACACCTTTGCTGGCAAATATCCCCTGGGGTGACTTCAAAGTCCTTAGATGAGTTGTTAAAGCAATTCCAAACTCCAAGAAGCAACCCAGACATTGTCATCACTCTCCCCCAGGAGCTCCGCCCTGCGAAGCAACCTGGGATCAAAGCACTGTGTCCTGACAGCACACGGCCAAACCATTTGTATGGGGCTGCTCAGTGACAAGGCCAGGTCTGTTCTGAGCTTAATGTCATGGAAATAAGAAACGTTCTGCACTTGTCTGCTGCATTATACCATGAAAATGGTGTGATGCAGGAATTGTGCCCCACTGTGTTCAAGGTCAGGATTTTCAAAACCCATTAAAAGCCAAGTTTGCGTGAGATCTCCTTTTACTTATCAACTCCATGCAGTCACGGAGAGAATGAAGTTCACAGGAAGCTTCTCCAGTCACATTCTGCCAATAGCAGGAGCAGTCCTCAGGGCAGGAACGCTGCTGCTAGGAAAAGGGAAAGGAGGAACCACAGAGGGAGAGATTCCCCGTCTTGAGAACTAACAGGGTCTACACACAGAGTGAAGCGGTTCTGGGAACTGATGCTCTGTCTCTGATATCTTCCTTTAAAAATAAAATTAAAAAAAAGAGGCTTCTTCCTTGCACAGTAACTGTAGCAACTGTAATCAAGTTGTGTCACCACTGCAGCTGGCAGAGTACTGGCATTGTGCTTTGCAGAAAGAAGAAACCCACGTACCTTTTGTCGCCAGCCGGACACAGTTGATTTTTGTTTCCTGAAAATAAAAAAGAAAGAAAAGAAAAGGAAAACATCAAGGTGTGTAATTTGCCCATCTGCAATAAATAGATACTACTTGTAAAAAGGCACCAAAACAAGGAAGCATTTTTCTTACACTTCACCTCTGGAAATGCCCCCAGCAGCCTGAGTTGCACAGAGCACACAGCTGCCTCCCTAAACACGGGGGGACAGGGGGACAACGTGGTTTTCCATGCTCACTGTGTGAGTGATGGGCCCCACGTAAGTGCCTGATTTACTAATAGAATTTACCAGCTGAATGGCCTGATCTGCAGTAGGCAGACAAGCTTTGGGTCAAAAGTACATGCAGCCGTACATCTAAATTTCATGCACCATTACTGCAAATTTTGCAAATGGGGTATTTATTTAAACACATGGCAAACAGACACCTCAGCAGCCATTTGAATCCTTCAGCTCTCGGTTATGTATGTGAAGCAAACCAGCATGTTGTAGGGCTAATTCTGCCAAATGAGCCGTTCAAACACGGCCCCAACCACCGCAGCTTTTCAGTGCAGAGCTGGGATAGAGCCCAGTGCTTTTGTTCACTGCACCTCAGAGTCTGCAGAGCTGTGTAAACAGGAGTTTGGATCCCAACAGCAGCGCTGTGTTATTTGGCCTAGCTAAAAGCTCAAACCCAGCAGCCTCCTCAGGCCACTGCCACTGAAAACAAATCCTTCCTGGTATCCCCAAGCCCTCGTTCTGCAGCCCTTCCTGGCAGGGGCTGCTTCTGCATGATGCATGATTGCCATCCCGATCTCATTGTGTTCCTTCGGTTACAAACTTGGTCAGGCAGTAATCTGCTGCAGGGTTTTCTTAGCACTTCATGTCTTTACATGCTCTTGTGCGTGTCTCAGGTGTAATGAATACTGCATAAATTACAGCGTGTGACAGTGCCACATTAATATGGATGCTGCTTTGGAAACAACATCCCAACAAACGCACTGCTGAGCACCTTGCTTCATCCTCAACCAGTCTGAAGAAGACTGTAAAGTCTGATGAATTTGGTCTTGAAGAAAACTTCACCTAGCAAAACTTCGTGAAAAATTTCACCTGCAACAGACCCTCCTCTGCTCCAGCACTGCACATGGGAAAGGGAAAATTGAGGGATCCACACTGGGAAATGCAACACCCATTCCATCTGCTCCCTTTTCACGCACTCCTCACTACAGACTGGCCAAACATTCTCCCCCTGTCATACAGCCCTCAGTGTGGGACTAAATTACTGCTCATCCCAGTGAACCAGAGGCATCTCTTCTTGGTGCAGCAACCTCTTCTCTCTCTCCAAAAGAGCTGCTCTGCACCTCCTGTACAGCTGTGGGCACTGCAAAGCCAACAGAGCTGCACTGCGCTGCTCCACGTCCACCCCTGCCTCCTGCACAACCAGCCTGAACTGCCTGCTACGCTGGAGACCAAAAATCTATATCACTAGGGCTGTTACACGAAGCAGGAAAAACTCAGGTTTATTTTCAGAGCACAGCCTCAGCAAACAATGCTGGGAGTTAGGAGACATCTGATGTGCTTTACAGTCTAAGGAAAGATGACCTAGAAAATCAGCGATGACAAATAAAATAAATATAATAAATATCGAGATAGTATTTTTGCAGGCTAAAAGTAGGTGGACACTCACACATTTTGTTGTGGAAAATTTTCTTGTGTATCTGTTGCTTTCTGCTAGCTTCAAAGTGCAACAAAACACTGCAGAAATTAGTCAATGCTGAGAAAAGAAGAGGTGAGAAAACAGAAACCAAAATCTTGTTAATGACGCTGTAACTGAGCTCATTTGAGCATGTGCGTATTCCTGCACATTACCCTCCCACGGGGTAATTTGAAAAGACAGGATGCAGTGTGCTCTGTTTGCATTTCCATCTACTAATTTAGCCCAGACAATCGTAGTTATTAGAAGACAGTGATTCTGGCACTGCCAAAAGCAAGGGCAATCAATCACCAGAAGAACAAGACATCTGGACTTCAGAACTTAATTGCGAACTGTGTCTTCTGAGAAGGAAAACATAAAAGAAACCTGCACAGACACCAGGCATCAGCTGCTAGGGAGGCTGAAGTCTAAAGAACATAGCTCAGGCCATATTCCTGATTAGGGCTGATTATTCCTTTGATTCCCATTGACCACCTCATCGATCATCCCACTGCTCATCTCTTTGATGTCTCAAAAAAATGAGACTTCTTTCCAGTTACTGTATTTTTCTTTAATACTGAGAACTGTCAATAAACAGAATAAATAGTTTTTCTCAAAACAGTGAAACCATTTTCCCATGATCACATTTGTTTTCCAAAAAACTCTTCTCGACTTAGATAAGGTGTTCACCTCTTCACAGTAAAGATGCTTCTGCTTAACCAGTGGTACAAGAGGAACAAATAATCCACCCAGACGGCTTGAAGTCATTACAAGAAAAACAATGAAATAATGAGCTAATAAAAAAGTTTTATAAAAACAATTTCCCCAAATTTCAGTCTCCTGACTGTATCTGTATGCTCTTTCAAGTATTCTGATCCATAAATCCCATTTTATTGTCTCACAGAAGTTTTACAAGACTTCATGTCTAGAACAACCTCAGTGATGAGCCAAGATCCCACACCGCTGCCATCAGATACCTCTGTACTATGGCCAAAGCCACAGGAATAACTCAACCCAAGAACCCAGCACCCCTGCTGCTTTGGCTCTGTGGCACCGCCAGGTTCTGGCCCCACAGATATTTTATGTTCAGGCGGTAAGAGAACAACGTAGGCATGTTTTAACCAAGGTCCTGGAACTGGAAAGCAATGTCACTTTTACCTGCACAGATACAACCTACAGCTCTGGATCGAGCCCTCATTTTCCACCTTCCTTCCCCTCCAGAAAGCTTCCTGCACGTTCAGGCTCTCGGCATGTTCACTAGGGCATGTTTATGCAGGCTTGTTTTCTGGAACTTACTGCATATGTATAAAACATGATCACAGTGTACTCGAGGCTGACCGCCTGCTAAATTTCTGAGTCCATACCGAATCACAGAATCATTTTGAGTTGGAAGGAAATTTAAAGGCCCCCTGGTCCCACTCCCTGCAGTGCACAGGGACACCCCCAGCTCCCTCAGGGTGCTCAGAGCCCCCCAGCCCGACCTGAGTGTCTGCAGGGATGGGGCACCCCCACCTCTGGGCACTGTGCAGTGCTGCACCGCCCTCAGCATAAACAACTTTTCCCTTATATCCAACCTAAATCTCCCCTCTTTTAGTTTGAAACCACTTCCCCTTGTCCTGTCACCCCCGACCCTGCTCTGTCCCCTCCTTCCTTACAGCCTCAATTCCGGCTCTGGGCGCAGCACCATGGACAGCGCCAGGGACACGGCGGGGACGGCCCGGGGCTCACTGCCAGGACGGGCTGGAGGCTCCCAGAAGAGGATGCTGAGGAGCTGGGCAAGGTGTCCCTGCCCCACCTACGTGCCAGGAGTCTGTTCTGACACTGCTCTGAATTGTCGTTCTTTTAATACAGTTTGTTTCTTTCCTTTTCAAAGAAAGGCAGCTGATGCCATCTACTAACCATTTAGGCTCCAAAACGCACATTTCTCTGAAGAGCACAGGATGACAATAAGACAAGTCTGCCTCTGCCTTTAATATTTGGATGGGAACAGTTTTCTGCAGAAAAGGGCTATAAGGGCAAGAGGACATATGTTTATGTGACAGCTGCATCTTCACAGCCTCAAAGGCCAAACGATTTTTTTCCTTTTATTTTAAACTGTCAGCTTGCTGTTTAGCCTACGAACAATAAAAGAAGCAGAGTTTTTTCATCCATCTGTTTTCACACCCTCATTTTCTTCCTTCCTTTACTCTTTCTTTTCCTTAATTACGGCCCTGCATTAGTTCAGCAGCGCATCCCCTGCCAGCACCCACGTGCCACCGCTGTCCCCAGACGCTGCCACGGGGCAGCCCCAGCTGGGGACAGCAGCTCTGACTGCTGCTGCTGCACAGACAGGTGATGACCAGCATCCCACTTGGCCTCAGCTTAGTGCACCACGTCCCAGGCCTGTAGTACTGAACATGCTTGGAGGCAGCTTGCTGCCCATGGGATAGGAATTGCTCTCCCACTGAACATCGTAACAAATTACTTCACTTGTTCTTAAATTTTTCCCAAGTTCAGGGGAGCTCTAGGTCATGTGTTTCTTTTTTATTCCACTGAGGCCAACTGTTTGCTGCCTTTAAGATCAATCACATTCAGACGTCTGTGCAGGGTCTGTGGACTCCCCTATAATTTCCCCTGCCAGCTCAAGGAAGCTGGGAGCTCTCCAGGAGGCTCAGCTCAACCTAGCATTGCCTTTCCAATTATCAGCTATTTCTAGTGTCTGTGTTATTCGGAGAAGTGAGCTTTAACAAAGTGGTTTGGGCTTTTATTATTTACAACAGAAAGTTATTTCAAGGATATTTAGTTCATTCAGTAGCCGTATTTCCCAAACTTGAGGTTGACTAGAGGATTTTATTTATGTAACTAATAGGACTACCAAGGAAACACTCAGGTCCACATTTTCTGGCCCAGGAAGGCCAGCCAGATGTGGAAACAAGGGCTTACAAAGAGAGATGTGTATCCACAGCTGCTTTACTTCTGCCCCAGGAGCTCCAGCTTGACAGCAAGAAGCAGCAAACATCATTGGGCAAAACTTCACAGCTGAAATCACAGAACACCAAGCTCCTGAGAGCTGTTTAACTGTCTGCAAAACCAATGCAGGCAGCCCTGGCAGCACCCTGGTTTTCAGAATAGGGCTCGTGCTGAACTGAAGTACCTCACTGGCTTTCAGTGGGCCACCTCCACAGGGATGAAGGTCACCTCCCAGCTGGCAGCTCAACCTACACCTCCAAAATCTTCCGTAAGAAGCACGCTGTGCATTGGGAGAAGACTGCTAGCATCCAGAAATCCAGCCTGAAGTCCCCTGGTAATAATAAGCTGCCCGATTGTGCATGTAGTACAAGTCATTAGAGAGGAAAAAAAATCAATGAGAAACTCTGTAGAGTCCATCATTCCTTCAAAAATAATATTCTCATTGATTCCTGCAGTGCTGGTTTTCACAAATCTGGCCTGAAAACATCACTCACCTGTTGGACCACCCGGCTTCAGGAGCAGCTGCCACCAGCCCCCACAGCACCTCCAGCTGCATCCCACGGGCTCTTGCCTCATCTCCCATTTAGAGGAAAAATGGCCAAGGGTTATGGACTGCAACTGTGTCATTACAGATTTCATCTTAACTCGGTGATGTAAAGTGCAACGGCTACAGAGGATTTCTAGGAAGCTCCATTTTCTGAGCTGCTCAAACATCCAGGCAGGCATCACAGCAGCCAGGGAATCCTCCCTTCCTGAGAGTGTTTTCTGGATCACTAAGCAGGCACTGCCACCTGCAATGGCCCTGATAAAGAACGTGGGGACAATAAAACCTGCACCGTTCAACTCTCGACTATTAACTCTGTGTAAGGAGAACAGAGGATAGGGAGTGCCATGGCACTGCTACCCAGGCCTCACCTTTCAGGATGAGCACTGAAGGGCTGTGGTTGAGAGGGGCTGAGCTCAGGGAGGTGTTACAGACAAGGAGAGCATCACGCTGTGCCAGCTGGCCATCTGCAGCAGGTGGCACCCGGAGCTACAGCCAGTGTCACCTGGCCAGCGGGCTGGGACCTCAGGTGGGCAGCTCCTGCCAGAGGACAGCACAGCCAGTTCTCTGCTCTTCCTTCTGTGCACTGACTGCTTCTAGCAAATAATCACAACTATTCGTGCTTCCCACCTGCCCAGTTACAAAGCCTGGAGCTTCTGTTTTCTTTTTCTCTTTTCGCCTCCCTTCTAAACCGTGACAAGTTGCAGCTCAGCATCTGGCTTTCAACAGTCTCTAGATGGAAAATTCACACACATAAAAAGCATAAAATAAAGCGTTTTGCGCAATAACGCCAAAAACTACTTTGTTTCACACATGTTCTCTTTAGACTCTTGTCTGGAAGCAACACCACCACGACCAGGCTTCACACAACTGTCCCCAGAACCCAGGGAGCGACAGCGATCTTACTCGAGCTCCCAAAAAACAAGCACAACACTGCACAAGAGAAGGCAGGAAAACTCTGATCTGATTTTGCAGCAATTTGCTACACTTGTTTTGCATCCAGCTGTTAATTACGTCCCTTTCAGTGTAACAATCGTGGCTAATGGTTACAGAGCAGACAAGAACACCAAATGAGCTCAACCCTCCATATACAGAGGAGAAGCAATATAACAATGCAGAACTCCTCTACCACCACCACCTCCCCCTGACCAAGCTTTTTGACCAAATACAGAATGTTTCCTCAAATGAAGCTCTTCCTGGAGCCCTACATTTCCAAAGGAAGGCATGATGGTTCACTGCATGGGGGCTTCTCATTGCAAGTTCCAGGTGTGCAAAGAAGTTCCACCACTCCAGAACTGTCAGTGATTAATGAAACTACAGAATATCCAAACTAAAAAATGAGTGGCAATGTTCTGTTAAGTTTGTCATGTGCAAAGGAACATAAGGCTGTATTTTACTTGTGCTAAATTGTTACTGTCTCAGATATTTTGCAGATGTGCATCACCAAAAAATGCCTCCGTGCAGCCGGAATTTTGTGTAGGCTCCATGAAGACCACCGTCAGACTGGCTCAGGCTGCTGATCTAAGCGAACACCCAGAACACTTAAAAACAAATTATACTTGCAAACAGTTCTGGGTATGAAAGAAAACATTATTTACAGCTCCAAAACACTGGATGCAAATCAGACACTAACGTTGGAAATACGTGCCTTAAGGACTCTATCACAGCAAAAGAAGTTCCACAGCCATTCATCTGAAGATCCATTCAGTTGTCCTTCAACAATTCATCTACGTTCTTTCCCAGCAGCACTGCACTTGGAGGATACATAACCATATACTGCACCAACATTAATTATTAACACAAGAGGCAACTGCTCGCTCACATGTGAGTTGTTTTGTCTGGCAGGATCCTCCTCGTGCCTTCACAAGCGATGTACTGCTGCATACAGACTTTTTGGTGACTCCTGCCCAAAAGGTCAATGACAGTCTTATGTTCCTACCTGAGCAGCCCAAGCAATTCACACCTTTCTGAGTCCTTATCAGCTCACATGCAAAGAGTGCGGTGCAGCCTGCCAGCTACAGAGCTCTAGGAAAGGCAGGAGCTGCATGTCACTGCTGCCCGACTCCAGAATGCCAAGGGAAGCCTACATCTCCATTCTTATTACCCAGTTATGGCATATTAGATTGTACTTGAGCAAATAAAGTTTTGTTCTTCCCTGGGGATCCATTCCCTAGCAATTAACTACCACATAAGGGGGAACTAACTAGACACGGAGAGACACGTACATATATTTCACAATTTCCTTTATAGAGGCAAATCCAAAATTGAATTAATTGAGTAGTGCTGAATGGAAACTGTACCAACTAGAAGGGAAATCAAGGTGAAAAGCAACACTGAACTGAAGAGATTTGTGCTTGTCAGCCACACAGCAGAAACTCTGCAGAATAGTGATAAATGCAGGCAGTAAAACAGCGAGACGTGTTGCAAGTACTCCCTGGCACTGCTAGCCTGTAAAGGACGCGCAGCCCTCTGTGATGTATGCTGTGCTGTGGGAATAACAGACACTATCCCAAGCTGAGAACAAAGCCTTCACCATTCACCTTTGATTGATTTTTCTAATTTTGCTCTTTCAGAGGTGATACCTTCAAGAACTTATCCATGTAAAAGTTGGATTCATGAAAGCACCAGCAGATGTACTAACAGCACACCTGGAGACTCAACTTCCTGATGGTGTGTTAATGCTGAAAGCCTCTTCAGGAGGCTGGGGGTCCACCTGGATCACGTATGTGATAACAAGAAACAGCTGGGAGAGTCAGAGGGGATGCACCTGAATGACTGCTTAGACTGGATCTGGCCTGGACACCATTAGCTGAACAGGTCTGCAATGGGACAGTGGAAAGAGAAGGTCACAAACCACTGCAGGCTGGAACAGAAGAATTTAAGAAGGAAAAGAGGTCTTTGGTTTTCCTATGACTGGATTTGTTGGGGCATGACGTGCAGCTTTAGAGTCTGAGAAAGAGGCAAACTATACTTCCCGTGCAGTCTCCATTTTAAGCTGAACATCACAAAATAACTGTACGTTAAAAATGTAGTCTAGGATATCCAAAAGGAGTGAGAGAGGCAGACACAAAGCTCCCTTCCCAGTAAAACTTACATTTTGCTGAAGCTGAAAATCTCAAGCGTAACTGCTAAATTTTAGTACAACCAAATGCAAGCTACAAAGTAATCCAAGCTCACAGCTTTTGGGTAGTTCTCATCTCATAATGTCTCCTCAAAAATCACAAGCACCATGAACTGGTATTTGCCAGGATGCAGCAGTTATGTCTTAAAAGGACAACAGCCTCTACATTGACATTAATGCAACTGCAAGGAAAAAACCTCCCAACAATTCACTCCCTAAATCATGTGCCAACATGTGCCCTTTCCATCGCCCGGTCCCCTGCTGGTTTCTCACTGCATCTGTGCATCAGAGCAAGCGAGTGGAGGACAAGTGGTGGCGTGTTTAATTTTCAACAAATTTCTGCAAGAGGGTGATAATGAGGAGTTAAACTGGCATCTGATGGAGAAGGAAGGAGACAGACAGGGAGGCTGTAAGTAGACACAGGTACAGAGATTTAATACGCTCAGCACTTACTCCGTTTGCCTTGCTGAGAGCCTGGAAGTATATGCTGTAGCTTTTCAGGGGAGAAAGCGGAGCATTCCAGTAGCCATTGTAGGTCTTGTTGTCGCCCACCGTGAAGGGCTGTGTGACGGGCAGGTTGATGGGCTTCAGCTCGGCTGCGAAGTAGTGCGGGGAGTCAAGGCTGGAGGCGTTCTTGTAGCTCACCGGGACGGAGAAGCACTCGATGATGTCTGCAGCTCTCCGTGCCTTCTGCAGCTTCTCCTCCTTGACAACGAGCTGGTAGACACTAGGAGACCAGGAGAGAGGGGAAGGTAAGATAAGAGCCCCAGGACCCTTAAACATCAAGAATGTTTCCAACAATAAAAGGAAAAGTAACAAAAACACGGTTAGGGCGTGACAGCCAGCCAGCTCTGGGCACACCAGTAGGAGTGGTGGCCACTGTGTGCTGCGATGGGGGCAAGGTGCTGATCCACTTGCTCTACTCATCTCGCTGAGTTACATCTTGGTCAACGTCAGAACAGATTTCAGCCATGTCACACTTTGGGAAAAGGGGTAACTGCTAGATCATCCAGACAGTAGCAGGTTTTTAATGCACTGAACATTCGAATGTACTGAATATTAGAAAGCACTTGTCTCCCTTCCAGCCTCCAAGGTGAACATGAAGTGTTTGCTTGGCCAAGAGACAACTGCAGCAGAGGGAGCATCCGAAGAAGGCAATGGTGTCAGCTTCAGGGTGCAAGAACCAGTTCAGACAACCAAAAAAATTCCCGTAACTTCTATGACTCTAACCGGTTTTGGCCCTGCCTCACATCTCTTCCTGAGGTACAGCCTGGGACAAGCAGTTCTCTAGCAGAGACTCCAGCAAGCCTCCTCCCACCTCCCAGCGCTGAGGGCTGCCTTGCAGAGCAGCACACACGAGCAGGTGGCTGCACCCCTCCCAATTCCATTCACTTTTGTTTCAGGAAACAACAACAACGCTTGATATTCTTTCCAGCTCCATGAAATTATAATCCCTTTCGATTCCTGCTAAGCCTCTGCCCCGGATGATGTGTAATAGCAACCTTGTCATTTCTGGCTCACTGTTTCCAGGCTCGAGGAGGTTGCATTCAAATACACTCTGCTTCTTCCCAAAGACAGTTAACAAAGCCCTTTAGTGTGATGCTGCTACAGCTGAGGCAGGTTTACTGCCTGCTTAACACCACTCACCCTTTGACAAAGGAAGGTACAACTGCAGCCATCCCACTTTTTGCCAGGAGATTCACAGGGCTGCCCTCCCCTGCCCGTGTCAGGCTGCTCTTTGTTTAGGTGGACAGGCAGATCGATGGGAAGATTGCAGCCAGCAGCACATCCTGTCCCTGCTACTGCATGCTCATGGCTGCAGGAAGATTGCTCTGAACATTTTCTGGCATAGCAATGGCTCATCAGTGCTTCTGTGGGGAGCAAAGTTCCGGAGCCTTCAGCAAGCAGGAGTACAACAAAATCTAGGTCATGTTTTGGAATTAATTATTATTTCAGGGGGGCAGGACGTGGCACGGGCAGTGCTAATAGGGAAGCGGTCGGTGAATCAGCAGCAAACTCACAGCTCCCATCGTGGCTCAAAAGCAAACAATTGTTACATACACGACCAACTTATGGATTGCTTACCATCAAAACTGTCCTTATGCAGGATGCTCCTGACACTTGCTAATGCAGCAGGAGCACCCAGACGCATGGATACTGCCTTTAACAGCATCCCAGCAGCACTTCAGAAGACTTTCCTCAATCCTACTGCTCATTGGAGGTTTTAATAAAATACTTTAAACCTACTCTGGTATTTATTTGCTGATTTCTAAAGCAATAACCAGGTTTCCCAGCAACACTTTGGGCATTACCATTGAGGACGTAGTGTGAGCTGTAAGAAAAGCCTCTTTAACTTCAACTCAGACCTTGGCTGAGCAACAGAAGGCTGCAGCCTGCCATCTGGGACACTGCTCACCTACAGACTGTCTGCAAAGTCCTATTCTGACCCTTTGCTTTGGCAATAACAACCTACATTGCTGACAAACTGAAGGAAGCTTCTGTTTGCTGACAAAAATACTCGGAACTGTGATGGACATTTGCCATATGCCTTCCAACCTAAGAAGTGCTTCCCTCCTGCTGTATACATTCGTAATTGCCTCTCTGCTGGTTATGGAAAATGTTTCCTTTATACACACACATACATAAATCATCATATACAAACATGTCTAACTCTCCCTTCAGCCCACAGGGCCTCCTGTCTCCCATCCCTGCTGTGCCCAAAGGACTCATTCTCTCTGTCACCACTGGCAAGCAACGAGTCCACAGACGTCTCTGCTTTCGAAGGGGAAGCTCCCAGGGTAACTGAACTCCTGCCATAACCACAGAACTTCTTTACCTCTGAAGACATTCTCAGTTTTTCCCTTGACTGCTCTCACGCCTACTCCATTTTTATCATGAGCAACACCTCTGATGCACACAGAACCTCGCAACAGAAACTCCTTTGCCTGGATTCTTTCACATTTCAGCTTTCCTCCTTAGCCATTAATGCATACTTCTTCCTTTCCTGGGGATAACTCACTCTTTTAATAACCTGAAATTTTACATCTTAGTTTTAATGTTTATTCTTTTGGAGTCTTTTCAGATGTCTCTGGAAGCACGATGGCACATTCACGAGCATTCAACTGGAATTTAATAGATGTCCCATTTGCGTTCAAGTTAAAACACCATTAATCTACTCAAATACTGTCACCTTTTCCTGTGAAACAAGTACTCAAGCCAGCACTGCTGTCATTATTCCCTCTGCCTAAAAAACGACTCCCTGGTGAAACACAGGAGGAGTTTGGATGGCTCCATTCTGCAGCTCTCCCCGTACAGCCCAGCTCACCCCGACTGACGCAGCGCGTGCACTCCCTGTGCTGTGCCTGCTCGACCCAGCGACCCCCACCCTCCAGCCTCACTCCATCCTCTGCTGTTCCCCAGTGGTCAAGTGGCCGTCCCAGCGGTGTTGGCCAAGCGGCCACGAGAGCGGCTGCTCTCAAGGATCACTCCAGACTGAACATCACCACTCTCAGAAATTGTTTCCTTACCAAATGATTACGCTGGGTCTCGTTTTTTGACATTTCGATCCAGATGTTTTGTTCTGGTCCCTCCTGAAGTGCTGGATTCACAATTCACCCCTAGCTAGGCCACAGACAGGTACAGGCTCATTTTCGTCTTTCTTTTTTTCTGCTGTATTTCAGTTTTTCAGGTTACGCTCTTTTCCTCGTGTTTTAGTTTTACCTAGAAATAGAATTTTCCTGAACTGCCTTCAGGACGCTGCCAGCAGTCCGTTTCCCTGCTCTAAGCAGCGAGGTGCTGGAAGGCACAGTGCTCACACAGCTTCCATCCGCACCACAGCTCCCTCCTGCCTGCCCTTCCCCTGGAGCAAGAAGCCAGGGACCCCACACCAAACAAAACTCTGTGGGGATTCTGGCCAGCAAGCAGGCAATTTCTCACCAAAGTGATGGCCAAGCCAGCTGCATGGCTGCATGTCAGCAACTCTCAAAAGAGTAAAGGCAATCCCAGTTTGCTCGACAGAAGGTAACTTCCCGTGATGCACTGTGACCCCTAGGGCTGCAGCCAGGCATTAACCCAAAACAAACTCTGTGTGCCTGCCCTGCCCTCTGGGCTGCAAAGGCACTTCGGCTGCAGCCACGTGTGCTTGGATGCTGAGCAGGGTCGGCCCCCTGCAGCTTGTTGGGACCGACACCTCCGCAGCACAGCACTGGGGTTAGAAGCAAGGCAACGAGGAGTCCTTTCCCCAAGAGAAAAGATGCTAGATGCAAGGAAAAAAGGGGACAATGGAAACACAGAGGAGATATCCAAACGATTCTCTTAGCTCTTGTTCTGGCTACCAGGTAGGCAGTGAGATGGATCTCCTGGGGCTCTCCTCCTCCCGCGCTTCAAAGCTATCGCTTGCAGCCAGCATCAGCCAACACTGCCTTCACAGCACGGATCAATACAGCGCTGGAAAATGCCCAGCTGGATAAAAGAAAGTTTCAGCATCATACATCGAAATCACATTCAAAGAGACAACAAAAGCAAAGCATTAGAACTAGCAATACCTTATAACAACTTCAGTTCCAATGAGCTGGAAGGAGACGCAGCGGAGCTGACTGCTTCGTTTCAGTTTGTCATATTCAGCTGCATTTGCTAACGCTGCAGTCAGCTCCCCACAGCCGCACGCTGCAGGGGCACAGAGGCAGGGGGCTCGCCTGCCTCGTGCTCAGCCGCTCCACGTCACCTCCCTGCAGCACTGCCCTCCCCAGAACAGAATGCAGATCCCCCCAGCCCTGCCTTTGGCAGCGAGCTCCCCTGGGGCTCTGTCTGGTCCGATGCCCGGCTCCCTCCAAGGCTGCACAGCTCCCTGCCCTGTGGTGCCCCTGCTCACTCTTATTAGAAAAGGAGGCCCAAGCCGGCTTCCCTGATAAATCTCGCAGGTTTTACATAGATAAACCCACATTACTTTAATGGAAGCTTTTAAAAGTTTTTGACAGCTCCGTTCTACATCACTGATAAAAGCAGCAGCCATAATGGTTGCCACAGCACAAATGTTGTCTGCAGGGGAAGAAAATGTGCTCTTATCGTCGTCTACAAGGTAATCTCTTCAATTATGAGTTCTCTATTCAGTGTGGAAGCACAAGTGCAGATAATCAACATCCAAATCACAGTCCCGTCTCTGAGCTACCGAGAGATCGCGGAGCTCTGTCAGACTCGGCCTTCCCCTGCTCCTGATTTCCTTTTGTGCTGCTTGAGGATGCTCTAGCATCCAGCAATCCGGCTGCGTGTTTGGACCAGACTCAAGTTTTGGGTGCATGATGTGTGTGAATGCGGGAGGAAAGGCGGTGCCAGCTTTCCTGGCAGCATCCCACATCTGCTCTGCACACCTCGGTGTCCCGGCACATTGCTTCCCAGCCAGGTGCCATCTCCCCTCTGCCCCCGATGGGGACAGAGCATGCCAACAAATGTAATTTCTTCCTAACCCTACAGTGATCTCCCCACTTGACTTATTAAAGCTTAACAGAAGCAATGCTTCAGAAGTTTACTATCCCCTATGGACCATTTTACTACTGATTTTTCTTAAACGTATCGCATAAAGATCTAATATCTTTTCATTTGATTTTAATATTTAACACACAAATATATTATCAGCGGTGTATTATTTCCAGTATTTTCACCCTGGGAATAAAACCCAGTGGCAATTAGTACAGCCTGATGTCACAGTGCATTTTTAGCAGATTATTTTGAGCGAGTTGTGCAGCTCAGCCCACAGAGAACTGCTCATTTCTGGCCCAAATGGACCCAGTATTTTCAGGACAACTGTCTGATGGGCTATGGGAAACAAGAAATCCCCAAAGGGTAGCGGCTTCCTTATTAATAGTTATCTTAAAGATGAAAGACAAGAAGGGCAAGCAAAGTAAGGAGATGCAAGTCTTTTCCATCCTCACAGCCGTGCTAGCCCTGACTGAGGGCACGCAGCGGCCAGCACGGAGCTGCACACCGAGTGTCCCCTGCTGCATCTCTTCCGTGGAATCAGCAGACACAGCACTTCTGAAAAGGTTATCCACACACAGGGAAATAAACCCAAACACTGTCCGACCTACCTGGGAGAGTTAATGCTGCACAGAGACGATCAGAAGGCACTGAGCCAACAGGGGCAAAGCAGAGAGAGCCAGAAGGGCCAACACCAGCTCCTCTTTCCTCTTATTCACAGGGCAGAAGCTTTTAAAACACACACTCTCCAGACCATGCACCTCCTCAGAAATCTGACTCACACCCTCAGAGCACCCCACACCAACCCCAGACACTGGGGTTGCATTTCCATATTTGTAAACACAACTGCATGGACCCAGGAAAGCTCAGGGCCTTTATTCGGTCAGCTTGGAGCCATCTCCCACCGCAGCGGAATGGGAGAGGGTCTGAGGTGGTGCCTGATCTGCACTCCTAGCACTCAGAGCAGCGACTGCATCTGCACCCTTGATGGCCAAGCTGATCTCGGTGGGGCAAACGGAGTGAGTGTCATCAACATCTTCATCTTCTCCTTCCTGAAGGTGTCTTACTAGAAGAGTTCTGCCACAGAGGCAATAGGAAACACAGCGGTACCACCCACGGAAAGTAAAATCTCACAGCACTGCCAGACAGAAAACAAAGATTCTGAGGAAACCTGGTGTTTCTGTGAGCCTGGAACACTCCAGTACCCAGGTATGCATTCTCTCCTAAAGGGAAATCTGGTGAGATACAATAGGGATGGAAGCTAGAAATACCATGAAAAAAATCTGTCAGCTCACTATAGAGCTCACTCAAACGAACAAAAAAGTGAAATTAAACAGTGAACAGTGAGTGCAGCATGCCTCCAGCCCTCCCATGAACTTGCACAGAAGGGATTTTGCAATAAATTCAAGCCAAAGCCACTAACTTTAAAAAAGATTTATAAGAACATCAGTGATTTTCTAACAAAATTGACGAGAACGAAACGTGTAACAGAGCAGGATGCATGCGGTCAGAGAGCTGCGATGCCCCATCCCCGGCAGTGCCGAGGCCAGGCTGGGTGGGCTCCGGCAGCGTGGGCTGCTGGAAGGCTGGAACTGGGTGGGCTTTGAGGCCTGTCCCAGCCCCAGCCTCCCCGTGCTGGCACAGCTGTGATGCCCCGTTCCCACAGACCGCACCGACAGCACCGCGGCACCTGGGGGAACGGCGAGCGCTCCCTCAGCCATCTCCTGTGACCCGTTAATCCAATGGCTATGTTCCAAAATCACAGAATCATAGAATGGTTCAGGTTGGAAGGGCCCTCAGAGATCATCTTGTTCCAACCCCCCTGCCATGGGCAAGGACACCTCCCATAGACCAGGCTGCCCAAAGCCCCATCCAGCCTGGCCTTGAATACTTCCAGGGAGGGGGCATCAACGACTTCTCTGGGCAACCTGTTCCAGGGTCTCACCACCCTCACGGTGAAGAACTTCTTCCTTATATCTAGTCTAAATCCACCTTCTTCCAGTTTATAACTATTACTTCTTGTCCTGTCACTACCTTTTGTCCTTATAAAAAGCCCCTCCCCAGCTTTCCTGTAGGCCCCTTCAGGTCCTGGAAGGCTGCTATCAGGTCCCCCCCAGCCTTCTCTTCTCCAGACTGAAGAGTCCTAACTCTCTCAGCCTGTCCTCGTAGGGGGGGTGCTCCAGCCCCCTCCTCCAAAATGTCTCCTTTAATATCTTCTATGCACTTTTAATCTGAAACTAATCTCCAAGACATAATGAAGTGGGTTTCACAGCCACCCAGGATGCACACGCAGGGACCCAACGCGCTGTTCTGCAATTTTCTCCCTATTTCGGGTCTGATTCTAAACCCATTAAAATCAATTAAAGATGGCTGCTATTTCCATGCAGCTCTGCATAGGACACACAATGTGCTGAAGTTAAGGTTAGCTCTCAATAAACATTTTTATGGAAAAAAAAATGAAATAAAAGATTTTCTGTGATGTCATCTGCAATATGCCTGGCTGTTACAAAGATCTGAAAACTAGCCATCATGAATACCGGGCTGCAGTCCCACCAATAGATCATTAACAGAAATCTGCTTCCAGAAGGCATCCCCATAAATGAAGCCCAGGACAGGGATGCTACCTGAGGAAGCAGCCTCTCGTGCTGCAGCCAGCACACCAGATCCAGATCCTGCACTCAGCAGTCACCTTGGTGCCCTCTCTGAACACTCATTTCAATTGAGCAACTCCTCTACGGTTGCTGAAGTTGAAAGTATCAAAATTCTGCCAAATTTGTTTAAAAAACAGAAAAAGAGGAGATGGTAATTACTGTCATTGCTATGAAAAAAACCTGCTGAGATGACCACTGGAACGTCGAGCTTTGTTACAGCTCTGCAGTCAGAGGGATGGGCACTAGCAGGAAAGGTAAAACCGTGTAAAGACCGATCCTATCCCTGCATGCTGTATGGAAAGAGAGCTGTGCTCCCCTCCTGTCCCCAACCAGAACATGTGACTTGCTGCCTGTGGCAGTGAGAGCACTGAGCGTCCTGCCCAGCGACACAGCATCAGCTCTGTGCAAACAGATCCCCAGCCCCAGTGTCCCAGAGCTCCTCCTCCCACCCACGACACGAGCACAGTGCACTTTCCTGGGCAGCCTGGGGTTTCCAGCCTGAGCTCAGTCTTCCAAAGCCACCGTTAACAACGTGGTGTCCATAAGCAGGCATCGTGCTGCTCTAAAGAAGCAGCTAGGCTGTGTGTCTGCAAACACACACATTAAGAACAGTGCTTCCAACCTCGTAACACTCCACTCTCCATTACCTCTAAGTGATTGAAGCATTTCCAAGGAAGCACAGATACCAGAAAACGCAGCTATTTCCCCGCTGCTGTGAGCAGGACCAACAACCCCAGCAGTGCCTGTGCACAGCAAACAGAGACGTGGCACCAAGCACCAAACGTAAATGGCTGTCAGGAAGACGCCAGCCCTGCGAGCTGGCTGCTGACCGCAGCAGGGCCGTGCGTGCTCAGCAGCCCACGGGCTCCAGCAGAGCTGTTTGCTGGGGTACACGCTGCTAGCCATCCTCCCCATCCTGCCTTCCTTCCGTGCTCACACCAACACAACACCGCAACTACTGACCTGCACTGCAGGCCTGCTCCAAAAGTAATGCCTCCCACTTTACCATGTTGGCCCACAACGTCAGAGGTTGGTGGGATGGCAGCAGAGGTTGGACCTTCCCACCAACATCCCATTCCACGTTGTGCTGTGTGACAGACGGCAGCAGAGGGGCACGCTGACCCAATGGTGTCTGACATGGAAGTGTGCATGGAGCAAAAGGGTGGAATTGAATTCCTCTAGGCAGAAAAAATGGCACCCATTGACATTCAGTGACGCTGCTGAATGTTGATGGAGCCCAACAGTGGCTGTGAGCACAGGGAGGGGTGGGGGTGCCTTTCAGCAGTGGGACAGTGCACACCTCTACTGGTGCAGATTGTTAGGAGTGTGGCATGCAGCTCTTGCTCATGGCTGGTGAAAATGCAGAGCTGAGGGCGGTGACTATGCTGGAAAACAGTGGTTTGTGGCTGAGAATTTGCTCTATCAAATAGTGTTATTGTGCTCTTTGTATCTGCTGTAGCTCTCATGGAAATATATAGGAGGCATTTCTTTCAGAGTGATCCGCATATATATGCATCATTCTCTCAAATGCCTAAAATTCTCCCTGTTTAATCTTCTTGGGGAGAAGAAAATAAGTAAAAATAATAAAGAACCAGAGGGCATTTCAAAGCTCCGAGCTCCATTATCTCAGCCATCTCCATAAGCCTGACCCGGCTTGCAACACAGATTAGACATAATAGCTGCTGCTCCCGTGGGACAGGCCCCGTCCCTATCTCTGCAGCTCAATGTTATTTTGTGCTGGCAGATTAAAGATAATGAGTGCAGACAGATAGGGCTTTCGCTGCAACAGGAGCTAATGTCAGTGGCTTTGGAGGTGTTTTTTCCCTCCTGAACCTCCTGCCATCTGTTTGATCTAGAGGAAAAAAAACACCGCAGCCCTTTTGTGTCAATGCTGCTCAGCATTAAGCAGGCATCGCTGGTGGAGGTCTCGGCCATCGCTGGGTGGTTTGGGGACCAGAAGGAAGTTTCAAGGGCAGGAAGAGCCAAAGCAGTTCTTTAGCAACCTCCAGGGCAAGGAGAAGGCACGGCAGCCCTTCAGCCACATCCTCTATAACACAGAGCCTGGCACACAGAGTGTGTCTGCACCTGCTCTCCATCACTGCATGTGGGGATTTCCAGCGGCTTCCCTGAAATTAGGCCAGTTTCCATACAGAAACAATCCAGTGTGCACTTCAAAGTTTTCTCTCCATCTTACAGAACAGATACCAGACTACGTAGCGAAAACCCATACGTACGGATCTGAAATCTTTCTTAAAAAATAGAATAGAACTGATTTATTTATGTAACTAAAAGGCTACGAAAAGCACGGGACAAACAGGGGAACTGGCTCTGCCTCCAACCTCAGGAGAAGCATCCCTACCAGATCAGGCCAACTTGCTCACCGTGGCATCATCGACGGGCAGCAGAGGAGATGAGCTCTCCTGGGAGTGCTAACATGGATTTGCAGCTTCTGAAAGCTACAGAGGAATACTGGCCAGATTCCTTCTGCCTGTTCTGGACGTTTTGTGCTTTTCAGAAAGTGCTTCTGGCACCAGGGAGAAGGGGCACCTCCAGTACCTCTGCCCTGGAACACACACTGCGGGTGGGAAAGGGGGAAAAGGAAGTCCCGAGGGTAAGGGCTTCTGTGCCCCAGCTGGCAGCAGGTCCACCAGCACCTGGAAACACCTCTGGAGACTCCAACCAGAGTGGGAATGGGGCAGATTTGAACACCAGAAGGCTGTACCTGATAAAGATGTTTCACCAACTCCCTTCGAGGCCAAGCATCTTTTTGATGCAAGAGAAAAGCTGAAACACAGGGTGCGTCCTTTGGGAGGGAAAAAAAAACCTCAACCTGCACCAACATCAGCTCCTGCAATTACTTTTGAATCAGCCAAGGGGGGCACCGAGGGAAGTCAGCATCTTCTGTTCTGCTGCTTGACCTTTCCAGCAGAAATACTGCTCTCTGCCTCCCCTCGCCTTCCTCTTTTGCACCGGCTGCCTGTAATTAAACCAGCCCCGCTTCCCCTTCCTTCTGCACCGTAAGCAAGTCTCTTGCCATCTCCTAGCTCTGCCTTTTGCTTCAGAAAAGCGCTGTGCTAGGAGAGCTGCAATCACAGAGAGGCAGAAGAGCAGCATGGCTGGAGAGGTTCCCTCTCCCGAACTGTCTGGCTGCATTCAGGATAATCCCTTCCTTCCATCTGCAGCCCACACGCTGCTGCAGCAGCCCCCTTTTCGAGTTCCAAGAAATTATGCATTCATTATGGAGGAAATTAACACCTCAAAGCAAACTATAATTAGGAATTCTTCAATTCGGTTTATGCTTTTTCAATTAGGCCCTCTATAATTTTAATCACGGGAGCATTAACATGTTTCCGGAATTTATATACCTGTAGTATAATTAAATCCTGAAAAGCCTTGGTCTGCACCAGCAAAGCAGAGCTTGCTCATCCCCCTTTGATGGTGGCTCTGTGCTATCAGAGATGCACCGAGGGGCACCTGCTGCACCCACACGCAGCCCCGCGGCTGCAGGAGGGCTGCTGGCTGGACAAGGCTCCTGCACTGCCCCTGAGGGTGGGTGCATGCCAGGGACCCAGCCTCATCCCATTTAATTTCAGGCACCTAAAGGAGCTGCTTCAATGAGGTACATCTTCCTCCGTGACGCGTGAAGGGAACCACAGTGAACTCCACCTTGGGCAGCTCACCCCATCCCAGGGTCTGATCCAGGGGCTGCCACATCTCTTTGTGGCACGTCTCAAGGAATGCATTTTCCAATTTTTAAAATGTTGTAGGCAGCTTGTTATTATCCTTTTATTCTGGGATAACACAAGCCTGGAGAAGAGAAGGCTCCGCAGGTGAGAGCGGCCTGCCAGTATCTAAGGGGGGCTGTGAGAAAGGAGGGGACAGGCTCTGTAGCAGGGTCTGTGGGGACAGGACAAGGGGAAATGGTTTCAAACTAAAAGAGGGGAGATTCAGGTCGGATTTAAGGAAAAAAGGTTTTATGATAAGGGTGGTAAAGCACTGGAACAGGTTGAGACGTGGAAGCTCCATCCTGGAGACGTTCAAGGTCGGGCTGGGGGGCTCTGAGCACCCTGATGGAGCTGGGGGTGTCCCTGGGCACTGCAGGGAGTGGGACCAGAGGGCCTTTGAAGCTCCCTTCCTACAGTGAGGATTCTAGGATTCCATGATAAGGGGCACATTGGCTCAGGGAGCTGCGAAGCAAATAAAGAAATGTCCTGGGAAAAGAAACCCCCCAAGAGGCACCGGTGGGCACTCTCCCCTGTTCCCTCCCTGTCTTACAGGCTGACAGCTTGATGTGAGAAAACAGCCATCAATTTGTGATGCTCAGCTCAAAGTTCAGACTTCATTAACCTTTTGATTGCTGGAATTTAATCTGACAGTTCACATGGACAGCATAAAAGATTTATGCAAAAACACTCACTCCTCGACTCTCAGTATCCTCAGGCCTTCATAAAACACACTGAAAAACGTCAGGAAACGCTTCACTGCGCAGCTAATAAAATGCTGCTTGGCACAATAGAATTGTCTCTATGTGTAATTTGATTGTTACAATATTAGAATTAAAGTAGATGTAAATTTCAGGGCTTTCCTCTCCCAGCTCCAGCTGCTGCCCAGCTCCCAGCAGAGCGGGAGGCTGCAGGGCAGCCAGGCTCGGGGCAGGCACGCTGCTGATGGCTGGGAAACGGGCACAGGCAGCTCTGTGACATTGGGAGGGACAGCACTCTCAGATGCTGCAGTAAGAAAATGCATTTCCTGTGCCAGATGAGACAAATGACCCAAAGTGCCACTTATCCTCACTTTTTAGGGCCAACATCTGACTCAAGGGGAACTAAAAAACCTGGGAATGTCTGTTCAACAAGCTAGGCTACGCTATACAAAAATCTCAATACTCCTTCCTGACACTTAGGGCTGGCACCTTGTTTCCTGACACAGCCCCGTCCTCCACCGCACCGCTCCATGGTACAGAGGCACAGTGCTGCCAGGAGCCAGAACAGCTCCAGGGGCCACTGAAGTCATCCTGTGCACCCCAAACCCATCAGACGTGGACGTGCACGCCCAGCCCTGCTCTGCTGTGCCCAGCCCTGCTGTGCCCAGCTCACCAGGGTTAGCACACACAGATGAGAACCTACAAATACTGACTGTGCAGCTCCGTCCCTTTCTGGGGCAACACACATCACACCAGTCTGTGCAGCTGCCTTTACTCCCAACCTTTCATGCAAATTCTCCTTCTGTCACAATCACACCCCACTAAAGAACCAGTGGGTCTAGTTCACCCTTAAGGGGAAAGAAACGCTGCTCATTTACCTTCCAACTCTTCCCTAAATTAAAGGCAGAATGCCATGCAGGAGAAACCCAGCTTGAATGGTCTCAGAACAACATCCCTGAGGTATATTATGGGAGATGTTAATTAATACAGATAATTAGGCTTATAATATCTGAAGCCTAGATTGATAATCTCATTCCTCATTAGATACTACAAAATTAAAAGATCTGACGTGATGACTGTTTGCCCTGTGCTCAGCCAACCGAGCCATGTGATGCACGCATCTGAATGGGAGTTTAGAAGCAGCAGGCTGGGATTTTCATTTTCTGGGTATTTCCAACGTGCCTATCAATGCAGCTGAACTCCCAGAATTACCAAGGGCATGCTAATTTGTTATGCTCCCCACAGCTTTAAACATTAGAACCTTGTTTTTATTGTTTTGCTGATCCTTGACTCCAGCCTTTATTTCCAAGCACAAGGTATTCTGTGTGGGAGTTTTAAGAAAAAGAAATTGCCACCCTTTCCTGGCATTAATGAATTAATTATCGACACGAATGCCTGAGGCAGACTCAAGCGACAGCACTCAGAAGTAGCGAAGCAACACGCTGAGCAGCATCGCTCCCCGTGCAGATACTGAGATGTAAACACCAAAGCCCCTGTCTGGAAAACAAACAAAAAGCCAACAAATTTTGCAAATTCACAGCTGCTTGTCTGTGGATCTCAGTCCTCCTCCATCACAAAATCAAGGTCATTGGGCTTGCAAACCATTCCTTTGCAATAGGAACCATACCATGCTTTAAAACAAATCAAGGTGCCAGTGAGAGGGACCTAGGAAAGGCAAGTTCAGTATGAACAGATGACAGCCAAAATCACAAGAAAAGGAAGAATTATACGGGGATTAAAGTTAAAGCCTATGGATTCAGAGACTCAAAATCTCTACTTGCTTGCAGACTGAAACGGAAGGCAAGTGGTACCCAAAGCCACAGCTCTCCAACAGAAGATGGAAGCAATGCCACTCCCCGACATCACAGGAAATTTTCGTTTGTTACTACGTGTAGGAAGACATAAACACACAGAAACATCATGGAGGATGGCTTGCTTAGGAATAGCTTGGGCAGAAAAACAGAAAAAATCACTGTTCTTAGGTGTTCTGTTGAATAACGACACAACTGTTTTCTCTTGATTCATTTAGCAATACATAGACCAAAAATATTTCCTTTATTTCATGTTTGGGAGACCAAAAATCTGATAATACTCATGAGTAACATGGGGCTTTGTTCATATAAATTAATTTCTCCTACTGGCTGGCTGTTGATATGAAAATATTTGTTTCACCTTTGCTCAGCACTTCTAAATATATTCAAAATATTTAAAGTTCCCTTCTCCCCCTTAGATTCTTTACTTCCTTTAAGACGTGCATTCACAGAATCACCCATCCATCCTCACCCAAGTGATGACGTGCATCCACCCACTGCACAAACGCATCATAAATGACTCTGACCTGAATGTATTTCTCCAAGATTACTTACACCTACTCCTTACACAACATATATATGTGTGTGTATGTATATATATACACACACACACACAAGCATGCAGACATACGCATGAGGTGATGCCCAGTACAGGGACAGGCACTAAAGCCCATCAGGTACCTGCATGCTGACAAAGGAACATCACAGACTGGATACCGATGCACCCAGAGGAACTGCAGCAAGACAGAGGGATTAAGCCCATCTTTTTTCCAGTGAAGAAGCTCTCCACAGCCCCAAACCTCAACATATAATTGCAGGTTCTTCTCTGAACGGTCCGTCAGCTCCAGTGCACAGAACAGCATGCCAACAACGCAGTCACACTTCAGGTGAGCATTTATTGAAACTCTGAAATCCCTACAGCTAATACATGCTCTGAAAATGTGCTCTTCTCGGTCACAGCAGTGCAGGTGGCCTGCTACACCCCCCCGCCCGTCAACAAGGCAGAGGGACTCCCACACACCCAGCACCCAGCACCCAGCCCAGCGGACTTGGCATGGAGGTAACATCCTCCCAGCAGTGTTTTCAGGCAGTGAATGAGATATAAATTCTCCAATAGAGGTCTCAAGATGTCATATGTGAATAATCTATGAAGGACTGACTCAGCCCTCCTGACAGGAACAGATTCAAAGGCAAAATTATCCTCCAAATCACACTGGGGTTTCTTCAGGAAAGAGCTGAGGAATAACGATTGGGAACACTTGCATTCTTCCTCTGAATCTATTATAGATGAATATCAGCCCTCAGCAATCAATCACAGCACCATTCATGGGCTATAGATTGATAGAGGAACAACTAGAAATTATTTTTAAAGGGCAACATGGAGTCAAACTCTGCAGGTTTTATCATAAGGCCAGAACGAAATGCCTGGACCATGAGGGAGGGTATTCATGCCTTGCTGGTGCTTCACCTTTCTTTTGGCAACAACACAAAATCTACAAAAGAATATCCAAGTTTGTGTTATTCCTATTAGTTCATATGAAAGTGTCTTCATTTTTATCTGTAGTTTGTTAACAACATCAAGCTCACGATCGTCAGTTTTATAAACAACCACATTTAAGTTACTTATCATGAGCACTAGGAAACATCAGAAATGTCTTAATGCTGAAAGTGACTTTGGGTTTGGTGCACCTGTACTTTATACGAGTGGAAGTACAATGAATCTTTCTGAAATATTCCACGATATTCCTCTCACGATGACCTTGCAAACCACACTCCACCTGTATGCTGCCCAGGCTGCAGCAGAAGGCAGCGACACAAGGCAGCCCCCTGACTGCCTCCTGTGCAGATGCTACAGGCACAGCCCTGCACAGCCTCCAACTCACCATCCCGAGCATCTAAGAGGAAATATTAAGATTAATCACTGTGTAGTGAGGGTATTTTTTTTTATCTTCACAATTCAGAAGGATTATGCTGAGAACCTGGGGTGCTGCAGAGCTGCCAGGAGGGTGAGGTGAGGGTCCACCTGTTCCTGCACAGTGTAAGACCTGAAATCCAGAGGCTTTATGAGATCCTGTGAGCAGTGTCCATTTCAGCCTATTTTCAAGAGCCCTTTCAGCATCACCCCAGGCAGGCTGGGTGCTCAGCGTGCAAAAGGGGATGGATCAAGGCAAGCATGGCCATGCCTGCAAGGGAGGCCAGGAGAGCAGACGTCCTGCAGACACCCTCCTGGCCCCGTGCATCACCTGGGATCCCTCCACCCACCTCTGCACAGCCTCAGTGCTGAGCACCAACACTGCTTACAGTCAGCTGTCCTGATTCTGACTCTGTATTTCCACTAATGCCTCAGTAAGGGAATGGAGGACAGCATCCGACTAGGAAGGGCTGGAAGTCCTTAAGGTCTGCAGCAGAATTTAAAAGCATTTTGAAAGTCAACTTGGTGATACTTAGCAGGGATGCATACAAAACACCATACTTGTGGAGGAGAAACAAAATGCAGAACAACTAACCAGACAACAAAAGGAGGATGGATTAGTTCTCAGCTTGAATATGAAAAAAAAACAAACAAGGAACAAAGAAACACCTCATCCTCCTGTGCTGAGAGCATCACAAGCAGTTTGCAGCACATGATTTTCTCATCTGCTGGGCGGTGTTGAGGCCTCCAAGGGAGAGCTACCTGCTTTTGGATATTGTACCACAACAGGATCTGCACAAAGAGGAGAGCGGGCAGAAGGGACTGACAAAAAAGGGAAGAGGTTGGGAAAACCTGATACAAGGTCAAAGCTGCTGGATTTGCTGAGGTTAAACGAAGAACAGGCTGTGTTTACACACAGCAGAAAGTATTCAGTCGTTGTCATAGCTAACAAAAAGTTAAAAAAAATCTCCCCTAGACTCGTCCTCTGCCACACATACACTTCCATTCTGGTTCCATACACACATCTGTGCCAATGGAAGGGCCCATCACAGGAACCATCTCAGCATTCAGATACAGCATGTAAATATTGTGCTTTCTGCAGATGTGTGTACAACAGATCACAATACGATTAGAGAAACTTGACTGGGAAATTATAAAAACTAACAGATTTTTCTTACAATAGATGCATTTTCTGGAAAAGACATTATTCACTGAAAGAAGTTAAAGCATAGTAAATTGGCTTCAAGAAAAATCATAAGACTTTCAATAAAAAGACAAAATAGTGACACTCTTAAGACAGCAGGTGGTAAAACGAGATACAGGAATGTTCCCCCATATAAAGAAATAAAACAAAACAGAGCTGTGTGATTTTACTGCTATTTTCCAGCACAACAACATCCCTGAAGGACTCAGAAAATGGGCTCCTAAATTTGCTTGCATGGAGCACCAGAGTTTAAAAGGGAAACGTTAAAGCCCATTCCTCAGAAGAACCAGGAAGGCAGCGGTGCTAGGTTTTAAAAACCAATTTTTTTGCTTTGAACTATCAGTGCAATTTGGGGGAAGGCTGTGACATAGGGTGGAGCACTAATTGATACAGGGTACTTCATTAAATCAAACAAGTTTACACGTGAGTCACCTGCCCCTGGATACTGAGTGGGACATGTTCCAATAGCACCAAGAGCGACCAGTGGGATGAATAAAGCCAACTCACTTCCGAGAGAAGTGGTGATGTGTTTTTAAAGTACCACTCAGAGACAAACTTCAGCAGTGCCTTGTGAGACTGGAGGCAAACCCCGAAGAGCCCACAGGAAGGTAACGGCAGCTGGATACTGCACAGGGCAGCCCAGGTCCCCCTAGGTAAACCACAACTGGTTCTCTAACCCACCTGTGCTCCTGGCAGCCACAGGGAAGGCAGTGCTGCTCTCCTGTGCTGATGCCTTTCACCATGTGCACATTTACCATGGCAGAAGACAGCAGAGGAGTACAGACCTCTAAGCCACGCTTCCACAGCCAGGCAGGGCTCTGCAGTTAGGTGCCCCATTTCAGCGTTGGACAGCCCGGTAGGAATGGGATCCAGCTCAGGATTAGCCACAAACGTTTTGTACAAGGCCATCATTCTGTTCCACAAGTTCCACCCACACTGCTCCCTGCCCCTAAATCCTCCACTCTGCAAATGGGATTGGTGCTCACCTACACCTGGGGGCATCTCCCTGAGCCCGTGGGGCCCTGCAGCCCCCCCGCTCCCTCACTCTGCAGCCAGCTCGGGGCAGGGCTGGCTGGATCCAAAACTGGAACAAACGATCTGCGAGCACTAACTCAGGCATTCCTCCCATACAGTTACAAAAACACCTCGTCCCTCATGGAAACCAGGGCAGGAGATGGAGGCCCGCAGCCTCCCCCCGCCTTGCAGAATTCCCAGCACAGCACACAGCTCCACGTGCTGAAACCCCAGCACTGCTGAGGCCCCTGAAGCGATGCTGAAAGGGCAGTGACCCTGTGTGATGCCATCAGCAACCCCTCCTGGAGGTTAGCAGCAGGAGGCACTTACAGAAGGAGACGAGAAAGGCAGAAATCAGCAGAGCTGGCCTCTAAGCCAGCGCTCGCTTTCAGCAGCTCCATTACCAGGTGCGAACGAAAGGCGAGCGAAACCCGGGGAGGTGGGAGAGGGGAGAGCTGCGAAAAGGGAACAGAAACCACACACCTGACCGGGGCTCCCCGGGACTGAGCAGGCTTCAGCATGACGGTGATGGTGGTGTCGGTCTCGTTCAGGGGGGAATCCGTGTCGTACTCGGGCATCGACGGCGCTGCGGCAGAACAAAGAGCATCGCGTTACTGGGACGGCAGGCGCTGCCGCCGGTAGGGATGGCAACGTGGCATTCACATCTCCTGGAGGCCGTTTAACATTGCTCAAACGAAGCAGCAACAGACTTTCGAAATGTTATGACCAAAATTGTCAAAATTGTTTAAAAATGTGTACGCTCGTTTCCTGTTAAAATTAAACAGGACACTCAAATCTTCAAGCTGGCTTTGCATTTTTGAGACTTAGCACTCCTTTGAGATGGGATCACTTCTTCAGTGTGAAAGGCAAAGGAAGAGGACTGCATGGACACTGACAGACGCCAGCTGGGACTCACGAGGCAGTGGCAGGGCTGAGAGCAGCACCCAGGAACCCGGCTCCTGCTCACTGCTGGTGCCACTGGGTCAGACTGCCCACACCTAGAGAAGTTTCAATAGATAAGCCTGAGCTGTGTCTCCTTGATTAGCTGGAGGGTACATCATGAGGCAGGAAAGCGTCAAAAGGGAGGGGCATGGAAGGAGCCAGGTTATTTCAGCACTCACATCCATGGTACTTCACCCCAGTGCTTTAGTGAGGCACCCAGGCAGCCAACGGCAATATGGAAAATCACTGAATATTCACACTGAGCCAAAGCCCAGTTCCTACTTGTGCTTTACTACCTGCTGCTAGGGTCATTTCATCAGGTGGGACAGGTCTCCCTAGGAAACACACTACTCGTTACATCACTCCTTCCTCCCCCAGCAGCAGACATCCCCTGGGGCACAATTTTTGCTGTGAAAGAACTGAAGAGATCATGAGACCAGAGCAGCATTGTATTTACCCCAGAGACATAACTTTTGTTGAAATATCCTTAACTATAAAGCAAATAGAAGAACTGACGTGAAGAGCGCGGTCCCGCTCAGCTCATCGGCAGCTCTCAAGGGCAAGCTGCAGTGTGGGGGTCCCAGATTTAATCCTCTCACAGCGATTCCCACTGTAATCCTGTTTACAATCAGGATTTTTATCTAAATGCCTGAAAACTGTCACGACCGGTGTTTGCTATTATCAGCTCAGCAGTGCCTTCCCCATCCATCAGCGGGCTCAGAACGAACGCCCGCTCCCTCGCAAGGCTCCCTGTGCAGCTGCTCTGCGTGGGGGGAAGCACTGCGGGCCACCAAGAGCTGCAGCCACAGCAGGACCTGTCACAGGCACCACGGCACTCACTGGAGCTGCCACCATCAGAGCTGTCCAGCCCCTGCTCTGGGCGGAGAAGTAAATGGAAGAAGCACAGGTGTGGCAGGAGCAGCTAATGGCATCAGGCACAGTTCAGCACAAGACACGGTGCCACGACACAGCATTCTGGGTTCTCAACATGGAAGAGCTGCACGGCACCTCAGTACAGTGACACCTGGCAGTGACCTGCCCAAAGCAGCAAGCACTGCCCACTCACCTAGTGCCTGTTGGGCTGAGTCCTGCTCAAACTGAAGTCCTCGGGAATTCTGGAATTGTGATTAAGAAAGGAACAAATGCCCACCCATGTAAGCACGCACACATTCCTACAACATGGATGGTTTTTCACTTTAAAGCTGTCTGTTTTCAGAAAGCCTTACAAAGCTATTCTCGTGAGTGACAATAAGTCAGTGCAAAAATCATTTTTCCCCCTACTTCCTTCGGGACTGCATCTCAGAGCATGTTGAACAGTAACTCCAGAAGGCCACACACAGGGCTGCCCATGCACTGGGATAACCCAAAGCCCAAGATGCCTGCACAGAGCCTGTCCCTACCCATAAGAATGGGATGCTCAGAGGACAGAGAAAAAGAGACGATGAACTGAGCTCAGTGTGCATCCAGTTAACAATCATGCAGGCTTCTAACAAGATTTGAGCACTCTTTGAAAAACAAAATGAAACGAAACTGAATCAGAGGGGAAAGGCACTGCCATGCTGTCCTGTTCTGCTCCTCTGGCCAGAGGGGAGCAGAGCCCATGCCGTGCCTCCCCCCGGGGGCTGCGGGCACCGCACAGCCCGTGGGGCTGCTGCCTCCAGTGGCTCAGACCTGGGCTTCTGCACTGCACTCAGAAGGCTCCAACCTTGCTGGTGGTCCCTGGAGAATGGACATATTTTAATTCCTTGAAGTTCTGCACTGTCACTTACTTGTTCTTATTAACAACTAATTCTTATTAACCAGTTTTGAAACAAGGTCAAGGAAAACAAGCAGTGTTGCATATTTCAGCATTGCAGGTGTCCTGAACATCTCAAACATTTGTTTTGGCTTCACTGAGAAAACAGATAAAGATAGTCTAAAAAATGAGTTTTAAACTCTGTTAGAGAACCTAGCTTGATTAAATTTTAATATTTAGTTCTGCATATGCTTGTCCAATATCATCTCTACCATCCCCTTTTCCATTGGCACTGCTGTTAACTAGACCGCGTTTCCTTGTTTTTCCTGGACACCCAGAAGCTTCCTCTTAGCAGTCCCTCCTGATTTCAGTGCTTTTCACGTACCTCAAGCTCTCCCTCTGGCCTTGCTCAGGAAAAAAACAAAAATACAGTTTTCCTTCTTTATTTTCATCTCCTTCTGCTATTAATTCAATTACTTCCCTACATCCATTTTTGGTGCATTCTTAAGATAAAAGCCACATTTTTGAAGGAGCTTCTCTCACTGAGCATATAATTCGAATAATCCATTGCAGTGACAATTCATCTGTAGAACTAACAAAGGTTCTCATTTATATGCATCCCCAAATTAACCCCTGCATTTGTAACCCGAATGAACACAGACATTGGATCGTGGCCCCTTTAAAAACGTGCCCAATGAAACTCGTGGAGGAGACACCAAGCTGAACGCCTTTTTCTTGTTACACATCAGCCATGGATCTAAAGAACAAAGCCCTGTCAAGTTCCTTTTTTGTCTTCTCCAAAGCAGTACCTGAAATCTTAGTTGCGATCCGTGTTGTGACGGGCGGCCCAAAGCCCTTGACTGTGCTGGCTTTGATGGTGAAGGAATACGTAGTCCCGGGGTAGAGTCCTACAAAGAGGTGGTGTGTTTCATTCCTTAGTTTGAAGACTTTCCCTCTTTGGCTGGACAGGTCAGCACTGGGATCCAGAGACCCAACGGCCTTGTATGTAATCTGTAAACAAAGAACAAGGACGGTGAGGTGACCGGGCCTCTCTGCTCCCCTATTCCGCTCACACCTGAAATCCAAGACTGAAAATAAAAGGGCAACTATCATCCCAGCACCTCTAGCAAACAACGCTGTGTTTGGAATGCTGGCACACAAACACGACAACCTTCCCTTGGCTTTACTTTGGAAGAAACTAACTTCTCCTCCCTGCTCAACCCCCAGCGCGTGCTGGCTGACAGCGAGAGCCGCCAAGCACGGCCGTGTGCTCCCGGCCCCGCGCTCCTGCAGCCAGCACAGCACGGCCCGCAGCACCCTCCTGGGAGCGTCCCACCCCAGCCCCTACAGCACGGGAGAAGTCTTGGTGCAGACACGGATGCATTTTCTACCATTTTTTTCTCCACAGCCTCCTGAAAACCATGGGAGCCTTTTACCGACGTTTCGTGAATCCTTTTCCTACGCTAAAGGGGTTGTGCCAAAATGAAACACTGAAATTAAGCGATAGGTTCCCATGAAATAATCCCCACTGGGCCTTCAGACCAAGCCCTGCCCATCTCCCTGTGAGCTCAGGAGACGGCTCTGAGCAACGTGTGACCACGGGCACCATGGTGCCCACACACCTGTAGGGAAACCCAGCCTGCACACCTCTCTGGAGCGCTGCCCCAGCCCCGTTCTGCCCATCCCCGCCAGCCCCGCTGACACACAGACACTCCCAAGGAGAGCTCATGACTTATTTACCAGCCAACCCCCTCCCCACCTTCCAAACTCCACCCAGCAGCAGCTCAGTGCCAGCAGAGCTGTCAATACAACGCAACGCGCTCCGCTGCTCTCCTCACCTTTCCCTGTATGCCAGGATCCTCGCTTATTTGTAATGAAACACTATGAATAAATCAATGTATGGTAATATATGAAGGCTTCAATTTTTTATGAAGGACTCCACGAGAATCTAATTCCCAGCTTTGCTGAAAGACTCTTTGAAAATGTTTAAGTTGCTTGTTTCGTGACAGGAGGAAAATGCTCGGTTTAGAGGAAAAATAAATACATCATATTTAAGAGATGGGGCTTTAACAGAAACAGGATAAGAAGGGAATTACAAATAAGCAGCTGGTAGGTGATTGCATGGCAAACCTGCTAATTTTTCCAGGAATTACAACCTGCTTTTAAATTTTTATTGCTAGCTAAAAGCCTGAGAAAGAGACAGAACTCAGCACAGTGATCATTACAACAGGACAATTAAACGCAGGGAGGTGACACCCTTCCCCCTGCTCCTTGTCCCCAGGCGGTGACACGCAGCATGGCGTGGGGCAGTACTGGCAGCGTCTCTGCACCACCAGCAGCAGAATGTGACCGGTGGTCACAGACCTCCAACAAAGAGCCACGGCCCAGCCAACGCCGCAGCAAACTCCAGGATGAGAAATGCACGCGCTGTGCTCCCTAGGAAGGAACTGATGCGATCCGTGTGCTCTATTTAGAAATGAAGTGACAGAGAAATCACAGCTCTGCAAACTCACAGAGGAGAACGAAGAAATCAGGAGTTTGGGAAAATGAAAGGGAACTTCCCTGGGCCACTGAAACGATGCTCACAGGATGTCCTGTGCAGAACCTGTGCTATTTATCTTCCAGCACGTTGTTCAGAAGGCCGTAAATGTAAGTGGGAGGTGAAACTGTCCTTGATCTGCATATAAATTAAAGGATTCACCCACTGTTACCAGCTCTAAAAGCACTACAAAATGAGTTATTTTTCTTCATTAATATATTATCTCCTTAAGGCAAACAGATAGAAATAAATGTTTTGGAGAGAGAAAAAAAGAACAATAACAAGAAAAATCACTGACGTAAAAAAAATATATATGTCTTTTTGTGCTGCTCACTAAATGAGCCCAAGGGACCTCCAAAGAACCTGCGTTCAGCTCCCCAACCCTGGAGGAGCTGCCGAAACGCCCCGATGGGGCACTGAGGGAGATGGCTGCGCCCTCTTGGCAGTAGGTGGATGGTTGGACTTGGAGGCCTTTTCCAACCTCAACGACTCTGTGATTCTATGAAAAAGTGGGGAAGGGAAGAGCAGTACTTGGAAGTACTTGGAAGCAGCACACTCCCTGCTGCCCACAGCCAGGGCGAAGGGCGAGGGAGGTCCCCAGGGCCAGGGGGCCGTGCCCCACCTCTGCCGATGGCTTCCTCTGCAGCCATGTCCTCAGAGCCTCTGCTGTGCCAGTTACGAAACAAGGGCTATTCCACTCCTCTGCAAGAGCATTACTGTGATTGAGGGGTTCTAGGGATTTCTGTCATTGCTGAGTGCCGATGGTTAAGCAGCAAAATAATGGATGAAATGTGAAGTAGCCCCAAAAATAGCATTATTTGGAAAAGGAGGCAAATTCTCTTCCAGATGAGAATTTTCCCTTCCATGGCAGCCTGGCTAGCTGCTCCCTGCCCCAAGCCTGGGCTGCTCACCTCCACTGCACCGCTGCCCACGGCCGGGACAGCCCCCAGTTGTGGGAGTTCTGGTATTCCCTCACCAAAACACTGCAACATCCCACAGCACGTGTGTGTGCACATTTCCCTTACAGAAATAAAAGCTGCTGTAACACACCACTATGTACTGGGCTTTGTATAAACACGTGGGGAGGGTGGGTTTGGTTGGCTCTGGGAACTGCAAAGCACAGCTGTCAAGCACCCACACAGCCCTCACACCCCGGCCAGGGGAGAGGAACACACCGAGAAGCTGCCACTCTTCCCTCAACTGATTTAAACTCAAAGTTCTGGAGCAGGAGAAATTTCAGGGAATCAGATAGAGAAAAATTTCCAATAAGAAACCATGGAAATTTCCAACTCTACAGTCATTTAAAACCCGTCTGGAGCAGCGAGATGGCATCTCCCCAGAACCAGGGGCTGCTGGAGAAAGCACCTGCTCTGCTGCTTGGTATGCGGAGTGCTTGTCTTCATTTCTTGTTCCGAGTGTCAAACCATTTCACAACAAAATAAACAAGAGATCCTAATCGAAGAAAATGAGATGACTCAATCACTAGACAACAGCTGTTCTAAATTATTTTAAAATAATCTATTTTAAAGACGAGCCATGTCATAGAACACTTCTGTATTCTGCAAAAAAAGGAGGCAATAAAATTAAACATTTAAAAACCTAGACAGAAAACAAACAAGGAGAGGCTCAGAAATAAGAATTTCGCTTTGAATGAAAATATTGAAAATATTTGTTTTGAATCTGATGCAGAACAAATGCAAATACAAAGATGAGGAAATTTCTCAGAAGGCTGAAACTCAATGTTTTTTAACCAGCTCCTGGTTATCTCCTGCCCAGCAGACAGCTGCCATCCCCCGACAGCCGTCTCTCTGCAAACTGCACTGGCTGTCCTGGGTGTGCAGATGCTACTTGGAATTTACATCCTGGCTCCAGGGCAGCTTGATGGGCTCAGGGACGCGTTGTAGTGGCCAGCACTGCTGCAGCTGTGATCACAGCCAGCACCGGCCCAGGCAGGCACACAGCAAGACCAAGAAACGCACGTAGATCCTACGTCTTCCATGCAACTCTTGTACTGAGCTGACAAAACGTTTCTTAAATTGAAGGAGGTGGAGCAGTGAATTTGAAGTAATGAGAAGGGGTAATGGTTATAAACTGGAAGAGGGTAGATTTAGACTGGATATAAGGAAGAAATTCTTCCCTGTGAGGGTGGTGAGACACTGGCACAGGTTGCCCAGAGAAGCTGTGGGTGCCCCCTCCCCGGCAGTGTTCAAGGCCAGGCTGGATGGGGCTTTGGGCAGCCTGGTCTATGGGAGGGGTCCTTGCCCATGGCAGGGGGTTGGAACAAGATGATCTCTGAGGTCCCTTCCAACCTGAACCATTCTGTGATTCTATGAAAGCAGCAGTCAGCAGGCACAGGAGCTGCGGGGACACGCAGGAGCCCCGTGCCCAGCGCTGCAGGAGGGACAGACCCCCCCCGGACAGCGGGGCTTCACCCGTGGGGTGCAGGGAGCTGCCTGCGGGCCCTGCTCAGCTCAGCGTCCATCCAAACTGTGCAAAATTTGGCTGTGCCCATCCAAATTCTTCCTCAGTAAAACGTAAATCAGGTCAATAAGTTCTGGCTTCCTGGAAACTACCTGGAAGGGTACTGGAAGTACCTGGAACTTAATTTCCACGAGTTCAGTGACATGGATCTGCTGTGACAGACTGGGGAGAACAAACCAGAGCAGATCAGCGACAGAAAGGGACGGTCACTGAGCTCACCTGTGCCGTTATTTCAGCAGACACCCAGCCTGCAGCAGAGGACTCGGCCCCGCCAGCCAGGCACTGCCCCTTTTCCTCCCCGATCCTCTCTGTGTTTTATCCTTTATCAAAGCTCAGTTGAGAAGAGTAACGCCCTGAAATCACCGCCCAAACACTGTGCTAACAGCCACAGAGATGAAGATATAATACTGAGAGCAGGAGCACAGCTCTCCTCTCCTTCACAGCACCCAACCAAACCCAATTTGCCAGGGAAAAGCGAATGCTTTACTAGCTGCCATCATCCGCGACTGTAAAACTTCTATTACAATGTAAGATGTATAAAACTTTCATTGTGGAAGGAAAGACCATAGCATAGACTAGGAAGCACAAGGCTGTTTTCCACTGCAAATCTTTCTTCAGAAGAAAACACGTAATAAAAAAGAGTAATAAAAAAAAGTCCTCCTTAACTTGTCTGATTTTCCCATAGCTCTCAGATGCACGGGCAGCTGCGTGTCCACACAAGCAAAAGGGTACTG
The DNA here is from genome assembly GCA_013396635.1 of Penelope pileata. NCBI lineage: Eukaryota > Metazoa > Chordata > Aves > Galliformes > Cracidae > Penelope > Penelope pileata. The sequence continues at coordinate 134,194 of WBMW01004895.1, forward strand.
CAATGCTGGAATAGGAATAGGAGGTGTCGTGAAAACTGGAGGTTAAAATAATCCCTGCAGGGTTTGTATTGTTAAGAACGTGGTAATTAAACAGCAAAACAGACCATCAAGGGATGAGATCAATCATCCCTTGGGGTTCAACATTCCCCTGGAAGGATGTGTTATGGCACAGTCACGAGGACCTCAGCTTAATGCATCAATAAATGGTGACAAAGATGTCATCACTTGGCTGCAATGGCCCTTCTTGCCCTCTAGCTCCGGGCACTGCCACCCCTTGGGAGCCCTGGGCGGCTGCTCAGATTCTCTTTAATCCCCTTAAACGAACAAATTAACAGAAGATGCTCCGCTCCAACACGCTTGTTGCACCCACCTGATCTCCCCGTGCATTTGGAGCACCCAGGGAAGCTGCCACACTGGTGAGTAACTGAGATCTCAGGATTTCATGTGGGATAACCTTAAAACTGTGGGCAGCAAACTCTGATGTCTCAGGACTCAGAGCTCGCCAGTCAAGGGGAAAATCTGTCTGTATGTTCCTTGTCACAGAAGCTGACGCCTCTATACACACCACTTCATGCTACATCTGTTCTCATGTAGAATTAATCAACGCTGGTGAGCAAAGCTCGGTCTCTGCCACATTCACCATCAACGTGAGGACTGGAAGCCTCCCCTCTGATGTCAGCAGTGGCAGCCCGCTGCATTGCAAACTAAGCACAGTCCTCACCAAACACTGCTTTGTAGACTCATTATGCAACTTTATATCTATTTCCCATTTTTGTGACAGCCTGCGGAGCAGTTTGGTGCAGGCATCTGAAACCTGTGAATCCGCTACATCACCCCCTGCATTCCCACGGATGTTTTATATCCCCATCTTTATCAAACAGCCCGTCCTGCCTCTGTCCTCCCTCACACAGCACTCAGCCCCTCACCTCAGGGGTGCACTGCAGCTGGCAGCATCTCTTGTTTTGCAGTTAGCAGTGCCCCAGGACTGACTCTGCTCTGTGCTATGGAGGGAGAGGAACCAGAGCTGGGGACGTGGCCCAGCCACCACCTGCACTCCTGCCCCAAGCTGTGAGGCTGGGTCAGCAGGGATAACCCTGACTTGTGCCTTACACCTTGCTGAGACACACACCCACCCGCCATAAATAAGAGGGGCAGAACTTCCTCCCGAAGCCAACGCAGAAATCCTTGTTTTAATGTTCTGAGCAACAACAAATAAATCCACCTGAACTGCTGCAGCCAGCAGAAAAGCCAACTTGCTTCTTGCAGAAAAATGCTCCGCTCTGCCAGCTAGATAACGCAGAGGAAAGAAAATAAATTTTTCTATGCAAAATATTTGCTTGGGATTTAGTGGTTAAGGTGCTGTCCTGCATAATAGCATTTTTAGCAAAAAGGAACATATTTTCCAGAGCAGCTTTGCTGAGGCAGACAAGGTTGAGTTCTCATGAATACCACCCAGCTTTCCCACAGCTGTAGGCCAAGGACTGTGCCTGCTGTCCCCTCCTGCTAGGACAGGGCCACCAAGAGCACTTTGCTCACAGCAGCCCCATGCAGCACTGCAGGTGTGGGGCACAGTGGCTGGAAGCTGCACGGAGGAAAAGGACCCGGGGGTGCTGGTTGATGCGTGGCTGAACACGAGCAGCAGTGTGCCCAGGTGGCCGAAAGGCCAACGGCATCCCGGGCTGCATCAGAACGAGTGCGGGCAGCAGGGCAGGGGGTGGCCGTCCCCTGTGCTCAGCTCTGGGCCCCGCACTGCCAGAGGGACATGGAGGGCATGGAGCGTGTCCAGAGACGGGAACGGAGCTGTGAGGGTCTGAGCACAGCGCTGGGGGAGCACTGAGGGGATGGGATGGGGCACTGTGGGGCAGGGGGGGCTCAGGGGAGGCCTCATGGCTCTCTACAGCCCCCGACAGGAGGTTGTAGAGGAGGGATCGGCCGCTGCTCCCAGGAAACAGCCATAGGATGAGAGGGATGGCCTCGTGTCAGGGGAGGGTCAGGCTGTGGGTTAGGAGGGAAAACTTAGGAAGAGCAGTGATGCCCTGGCACAGCTGCCCAGGGGGTGGTGGGGTCACCATCCCTGGAGGGGCTCAGAGCTGTGGGGATGTGGCACTGAGGGACATGGTCAGTGGGCAGAGCTGGAGGTAGGTGGGCAGCTGGACTTGGTGACCTTAGAGGTCCCTTCCAACCTTCATGATTCTATGTTCAATGACTTCGGTCCATCACTCAGGCATGGAGCTGGGGGAAGTGGAGGGAGGGCAGGAGATGTATCTGTACCACAGCCCCAGTTATGCTGGGAACGCAGCCCAACCTCCTCATGCAGCATCAATTCCCCAAAATTGGGGAAGGAATGGGAGCTGGGAACAGCCGCAGCCAGGCAGCCACACATGGCTTTAGGAAGCCCTGCAGCTGCACAGACAAACAGCTCCGCAGCTGAGCCCTGTCCCTGCTGGGCTGCACTGTGCCCTGCCCATGGCTCGGCCTTGGCAGCGCGGGATGAGGGCAGGGGGGCACGGCCCAGGGGCAGAGCTGCACGCTGCTCCCCCAACCCCGCTGCAGAGCCCAGCAGTCTGCAGGATAAACAGCCTGCAGCTCCTCCCTCCCCAAAATGTTTGCTGACAATCTTTCCACACCTCATCAAAACACACATTTCACATCATCTAAACCCTGAAGGATTTGTCCTATGTTTCCATTTGAAAAGCCATTCAGTTCCCCTCAAAGCACGAATTCCTCCGCAGCAGCACAGCACTGCGCAGCTCCTGCTGCCTCCCCACTCAGGGGCACGAGGCTGTACACCGGGATTTTGCTTTCCACACTAATCAAAATCTTTCATCAGAAAAGAAACAAATCCTGTGCCTGATACTCTGAGGCCTTTCAGGAGACCGCCCAGCCCTCACGCCCAGCAGCCTGCCTTTGTGCACAGACTGGCATGGCTCTCGCTGAATGGAGTCACTGCTGCTGGGCTCCTCTTGCATAACTCCTGGACCTGACTTTATGATGTCCTGGGGAGTGCCCAAAGCCAGGAGAGAGCTGGAAACCTTCCATCACCTTGCAGAAATGACACCCCTTGTTCCTCAGGACATAGCTGCATCAGAGGAAATACGTGGGAAGCGTTTTTTTGCAGATACATTAGGTGCTACGTGAATAAAATCCCATTGCTATTGCAGAAGAAGTCTTCTCCAATCAGCTTTACTGCAGGAAGTTTTCTGGATTACTCACCTGAACTATATTTTCACAAAAGCCACGGGCTATAAAACGCATGGTGTAGAAAGCAAGTTAAAAATTCCTACCAAAAAATGAACGTTTCACCGTTTAAGCGACTTTCCCCACAAAGGTGTCTCAGAGCTATCCATTAGCAGAAAATGAGCCACGTCTCATTGAGCCACGGAGTGCTCTGTGCAGAGGGAAGAGCACACAGCAGCTGAAGTAGGGGAATGTGCTCAGGGCTCAGGGGCCCAGGGAGCAGCGTGCCCCGGCCCCGGCTCCCCGAGAGCTGCGGCAGCAGCAGGGGACCCTGCACAGCCCGTGCCCATGGCAGGGGGAAGAGCAGGGCAGATAGGGCTGCTCACAGCACGGGGCCTGAAAACCATGCGTCCTCCAGGCTGGTACCCACCAGGGGAGGGTGATAAGGTGGTCCCAAGGACAAACTGACACCAACCTTACACCTTCCCCCCCATGTTACCTCCATTATTTTTTAATTCAACACGAGAAAATGCAGGCAAACACTGACTGGACTGGAAGTAACTGGATTGAGGACATCATGGTGTGCTTCACATTGTAAAGCTTTTGTTGTAGCTGTATTGTTTTGTTTCCTGAACGCACATTCTGGAAACCATGTGAATAAAAGATCTCCAGATACCTCCCAGCTCCAGCTCTGGCTTTATGGTCCTGGAATCAACTTACAATCCACACGGTAACACTTCCACTGCACTTTTAAAATATTTACAATGTTCTGCAGAACTCGTGGTGTAACACCCTTGTTCTACTCCATTATGCTTGCAGCTCTTCTGTTCAAAACAAGAGTAAGAAAAAACACACATTTTGTTTCCTATTGTAATGGTTTGTTGGATTTTCGTTTTACATCATCTGTAGGAATACAGGCCCTTATTGTCAACTGTAAATTGTGTTCATTTGGAAACACGAGATTGGCTCCATCTCCTTGCCTTTGTTCAGCAGCAATATTCCCAGCACTCGCTTCTTCTTAGAACCAAATTCCTCCTGATGCTCCAAAGATTCTTTGGATCGTTTTAGGCCACACAGGAAGGCACCACAATTAAAAGAGTCTCAACAGATGAAGTTTTAAATAGCCCAGTTTACTCTTCCAGCTCTCCCTTTACGATAATCTAGCTCTGCTTCTTCCCTTTTTGCTAATGAGCTGGAAAAGCAAGCACCAAGCTGCCAGATGACTCCAGCTCCAGCCCTGCTTTATAAATAGGAAGCGAAATCTCTTTAGAGCTCCACCTTGCCTCCTGGTCCTCTGCTGAGAGCCCTCCACCAGCACTGCATTAGCACCGATGGGAACTGGCACCTATTTGATGCAATCACCTCCCACTCCCTCCTACCCCCATAACTCCTGAAGCGTTTAGAGGGGCCAGAAGTGGAAGCAAACAGCCTGGCTTCTCCGTGACAGTGTCACAGAGGGCCAGGAGAAGCCACGCTGCCAACACCACCGCTGTGTCAACGTCTGGACACGGCACAGGAGCAGGTGGCAGGGAGGAAGCCAGCAGCTTTCAGCTTGTCATGGGGAGGAGGTAAACAAGGTTAACTGCTGCAGATGTAGGCTTCAGCTCCGCACGCTGGGAACTGCACAATAAAACCAGACTTGCAAGACTCAGGCACTATTCAAAATGGACCTCATTAGGTTTCAATTAAAAAGCAAAACTGGAGGACCAGAGAAGAAGAAAGAGTGGGTTCCCTACTGAAGATGAAACCATTTTCCCCCCTTGAAGATCTTTTAGTACTCTGTCCCATACCGTCCCATCCTCCCCAGACCTGCAGCCCTAAGGCTCCAGGCATGTCCAACCCACAGCCCAGCACAGTCACAGTGCAGCCCAGCCCCCGCTGCCCAGCCATCAGGGTGGTGGCTCCCCCCCACCAAGGGGCCCAGCCCGGCCCTGGGTGAGCACCCACTGCTCAGCAGCACCCAAACACTGGTGAGCTGCTCAGCACTGTCAGAGCTGCAGCCCGGGCATGGGGAGGGTGCAGAGCAGGGCTACCTCAATATATACAAATACTTGTGTGCATTTTGATACTTTGGCTAAATATAGTCCTGTGAACAGCGAAAAACATGCAGCCTTGCTTTCTGTTTTGATACAGGAATTTGAGAAATGGTTTCAAGATTGACAAAAAAAATCAATTTTTTGGGATATTTGCAACTCCATTTTCAGCCGACATAAATACCTTACCTGCAAATTTTCAAATGGAATGCACAGAGCTGCGATCAGATGTTCAGCTCCAAGGAAGATGTGATTATGTCTCTACAGGACTGTTATGAAACGGATCTCACCACAGAAACATCTTCCTCGCTTCACAGTCACGCCTCACTCACGTCATCGCTTTTTGTACACACACTTTTCGTACACACATCTGTAACCAACTGTTTTCAAGGACAAAGCACAGGAAGGGTAAAATTCCATCAAAACTCTCTGACGAGCACCTTGAGAGCTCACTGAGAACGGCAGCTGCTTCCATCGAACCAGGCTGATGCATTAGTTTCACAAACATAAGGCCAAATATCCCACTAGGTTTATGGTTATGTTGCTATTTTTTTGTTTTAATAAAAAAATAAAAAAAATAAAATACATTTTGTTACTTATATACATGAACAATATTATACATTTTATATGCAGCCCAAGACCGTTTCCCTTCACCCGGTGCAGCCCAGGCACACCAGGAGGTCGGGCAGGGGGATGTGCTCAGGCGTTGTGTGCAGCACTGCAGCCACAGGTGAGCATGGAATGGCCACTGAATCACAGCCACCAGCACACAGCCCTACTGCCACCCTCACCCCACCCCCCCAACAAGTCAGAGCAGTTTAATTTGCTGCATTGCAGCCTGTGCCTCCATTAAAAAGCTTTAGGGAAAGGCATGAGGCTTCCACAAACCAAAGTGAGGGAGAGGAGGTAAACATTTCTGTAGGAATCACAGGAAAGGCTTCGAGAACCTAAACAACAACAGCAGAAAAGCTGTGTCTTTCCCGGCCTGAGCTGCAGTAAATCCAATGCAAACATACAGAAAGCTCCTGGCCAGTGCAGGCCTAGAAACCCTTCCAGTGGCACGTGGTGATGGCTTCGATCTCAAAGCTTGCAGCAGGTCCAACCCCCAACAGCGTAACTATGACCGCTCCTTACTGGGCACATCAAAGCTGACGGCAGCATTTTGTGCCAGGGTTTTTAGCCTGATTTCTAGATTTTACAGACCCCTTGTGTGCATTCTAAATCTGCCCCATCAGCTGAAAGATGGCAAGAGACCCAGCAAGAGAAATGGAAACGTCCCACTTAGCCATAGCAAATGGTAACGGGGAACTTCTGGTGAATGCTGCCTAGACTTACCCTGAAAAATATCATCATGGGCATTTACAGAAGCAAAAGGCTCCTGCACTGACTTCTTCAATCCTATTTTGTAGCAAACTCAAACGGACTGAGCAGCTGTTCCAGCATTTCATGCAATATCAGTGCATTTTTACCAACACCATTCAGACTCTGAGCAGTAATAATGAGAATGCAAACTTGACTGTGGCTCAGCTTGTGAGACACAAGAAGGTTAACGTCAAACTGTGGCAAATTGGAGTGCAGACACCTGGGCCTGAAAAGTCATGCTGGAAACTTAGTTTATGCTGCTTCTCCTTGTTTCTTATTAAAATAATTTGGAGGTTTGAAAGTGAAACAGATTTATGAATTCACTGGGGAGCTGGAAAGAGTCATCGCGCAGTAATGGAAAAGCAGTTTTTATATTGGTTCAAATTAAGGGTAATTTATTGAAAAAAAAAGCCATGATTTGCATGAAAGATGTTGCCTAAAGACACAGCAGCCTAAGTGTGCTTTGATATATTTCGCACACACACACACAGACTGCTCGGTGCAGCTCACCCTGCTGAGTGAATTAGCTCTGCAGTCATCGCTCTGGTTCATGATCAGCCAGCAGGATACACCCAAGCACTCACAAGGCTTTGCTCTGAGATAGCTCAATCACCCACTCCGTCCCCGCCAAGCAATGAAACTGCTATGGCTTTGGGGTATCCCAGGAGCCCTCCTCAGCTGCCTTTGTCCTCGGGGGGCACCTGAGGTGCTCGGCTGTGCAGTCTCTGCCACGGAGACAAGCGAGCAGGCCTGACCGCTCCTCAGGGAGCTCAGGTTCCCAGCACACCTCGCTCCCCGCAGATGAGTGCTTCTGTACCAAAGCCACGTGCCAACAGAAGCCTCTCTCCATGTGGAAGCTTCAGTCTTCCAGGTCTGGTGTTTCTCCAGCTTAGACTTCAATCTTCCAAGACAAACCTCGATCATTTGTGATGCCAGAGAGATTGCAACAGCCTCAGAGAACCTCAGCAATCCCAACACACCAACATTTCCCAACCCACATGCTCAGTACCAGGATCCCTCCAGCCAGAGCTGTGGGAACAGCCACAGACCACGCACCCCGGGGTCCAGCTGGAGTGCTGGTGGGCACGGCGCTGGGGGTCCAGAACAGCGTTTCCTCCCCTCAGCTGTGGCTAGGAGCAGGTCCCTGTGTGCTCCCACCACCCCCAGCTGCAGCGAGCAAGCTGCTGGGTTAGCTACCCTGGTTCTCGACTCCACAAACCCATCTCTCCTGGAGCATCTCCCTGCAGAGCATTCATGTTCACGAGAACCCTGATGTCAACAAACACGTGTAAGCCACCAGAAGAAAGGCACGCTGCACGTCCCTGCCATCACCGTGTCCCCACACTGCATCCCTCGGTCACGCCACGAACACGTTCATCAGTCCCCAAATCACACAGCATAGATGGCAAAGGGAGCATGGACACTCCCAGTTTGCAAAAAGCAGTAATTAATACAGCCAGGGAAAATGTAACATGCAATGAATAACTGAAGTGTTCAAACAAACTGCTGGTGTGATAAAGCTGAATGACAGAGCCAGAGTGTTGGGAGGAAAATCCCAAGATTCTGTTAGCAGGTAGAAAATTCATGGATCAAGTGAGGAGAAGGAAAGGTGATTTAGCATCAAAGGAAATAATCACTTCAAGTAAATAAGAATTCGAATGAGCAATTCTATTGTCTCTTCTTCCTCTTTCAATGCCTCCAAAACTCACATTTATTTTAGCCTACACACTTAGATAATTAAAGCTCTAAAAAGAATATAATTTTTATGGGCCATTTCTGGACAAAACCAGCACAACTTAAACCATGCCCAAGCACTTGGACTATTGCATCAGGCTTCTATTAGCTTTCATGGCGCAATAAGTTCCAAAAAATTACCTCCTGCTCATCTAGTTATGATCCTGGTTTTAAGCAGTTTTTAAAAATTAGAAATATATTGCAGATTTTCATAGTTAATGGCTTGAATTTAATAAAAATTACATTCAAGTCAGCAAAAACACAAATGCTGAGTCAGACTCCTCCTGCAGCGGGGCTGTTGGCTGAGCTGCTCCTTTGCAGAAGGCCCCACTCTCTCTCCAGCTGCCAGCCCTACAAACTCCCTTTTTGCTCCAGGTCCCAGCTCTCCCCATGTCTCCCTAGCAACAGCAGCTCTGCAGGCCACACCTCATCTGTGGATCTGTTTCCAAACCCCATTGCTTTTAATTAAGTGGCACAAACCCAAGGTGACCAGAACACGCACAGAGCCATGGCAGCACAGAACCCTGCTGTCAAGCACTGGCTGTGTGAGGCTGACAGCTGAAGTTTGTACCCAGAGCTGAAATGGCCACGAACCAGCCAGGTCTCCCTGCAGAAGCCATTGCTCACAGTCCCATCTCCCTTCCCAGATGGCACCCACCGCTGTGCACGGGCTGATGTGGCCGTGTTGCCAGGAGGAGATGCACAGATCTGCTACTCCTGCCTTCATCCCGCAGGTCCCAACACTCACAGGCTGTTGGACAGCACATGTCAGGCATCCCACCCCAGCACACTGAGAACAGCACTGCACAAGCCCAGATGCAACCAGGAAACAGCCCAGGGGATGAGCCTGGCCCCAGGTCTGCCAATGGTAGCAGAAGCAACCCAAGCTGAAATTACTCTTCAGAAGAGCACCACTTTGCTTTTTCTCAGCATGTCATCATGACCTCAGCTCCTCAAACAAGAAACACCACTCCTATAGCCAGGATACAGCCACGTGTTTTCATCCCAGCCATGTTTACCATGCAGAAAGTATGGCATGGTGGGTACCTGAAGTGGGAAGAGAAGCCCTGCAAGTACAGGAGCACACGCTACACTGACACAAAGGCACTATTCTTCAGTCTCTGACGTCTGCACCACCTGCTCACAAAGTTCATCTGCAGGGAGAGCACTCCCTCCCCTCTTAGTGCAACGAGGATCTGCTCAGTTCCAGACCCTGGGGGCTGTGGGGGCCTTTTCCTCACCCTTTTTTCACTCTCAAGCACAGATACTTTGTGCTGTAGCACTGAAAACTAACCAACGACCCGAGAGCAGTCAGTGGAAACATGCTGCAAACACCTGAATGCAAGGCCAGGCCCTTTCCACAGGCTGCCCCTCTGCAGCACCACACCCCTGGAAGATGCTGCAGCAGCTGTGACAATTCCAAGCAATGGTACCAACCAGGGGCTGTAGCTTCAAGTCAGGAAATGAGGGAAGAAAAGCCAGTTTTGGTTGAGCCAAGCAAAACTAATGATGAAACTTCAAGTCCATTGCTATCAGACAAGCCTATCACTGTAACTGGTTAGAACTGGGGTGGACGTGCAACCCCCCAAAAAACCCAACAGCCAAGGCTGTTCTTGCAGTGTGCTCTGAACGAAGGTGACAGCCTCAGCAACCTCCCCAGCCCCAGCCTCAGACAACAGGGACAGTTTCACAAATACAGCTACAAAGAAACTCAGGCTGTTGAGCTGCAAAACTGTATCTATCCAAGGGCCCAGGTCCCAAACTTGTCACAGGAGGCAGAAGCCACCAGCTCTTGGGTGGCCTTCTCCTGTCCCTGCCTAGGATCTGGGACATTGGCAAGCAGGCTCTTGCAGGGCTGTTCTGCTTCATTTAACAGTAGAAGACTGCAATGATACCTAACAATATTCCCATGCACTGAAGCATATTTCACTCTAGGGACTTCGGTGTGAAAAGGAAACGCTGCTGAACAGAAGGCAACATATCTTCCTCTACATTTAAATCCAGGGACTTGTTTGCTTGTAATGACAAGGAGTAGGAAAAACAAGTGTCACCTCTGAGAAGAGCTCTGTCACCTCATCTGTTACCTCCTGTAAAATAAAGGCTCTCTGAGGGGCAGCTGAGGCTGAACGGGTTGTACCAGATTGCAATGCATTTAGCTGCTGGCAGTATTTGTAATCAGTAAAGTTTATAAGCAGAAATATTTATAAGCAGTAAATCTGGAGGTTGACATGTTGCTAACGCTGTGCTGAACACTGCCCAAATGCTGCATCCCCGCAGGTGAGGGGGGGATGCTGAGGGCAGCGTTCCTCACAGAAACTGGTGCCTGTCCTCCTTGAGGATGAAAAAAATTATTGGCATGAGCTCCACTATTTTCTAAAGGTTACTAAATGAAAAACAAGATGCATTCCTACCTTTTAACATTCCACCTTTCACTTCCAAAAGTTAACACAGAGCATGAAAAATGACCCAAATCTGTTCACTGCTTTTGCAATCATTTCATTCTGCTTATTGGGGGAGAGGGGTTGGAGCTGCATTGCACGTGATGCCAACACCTGGGTGCTCAGGGACAACGTGCAGCACTGCTGCAGAGCCACGCAGCAAACAGCTCTCCCAACGAGCAGTGCAGCACAGCAGTAACAGTGCATGGCTTCACACCTTCTGCTGGGTTTCCTTATCTGCACTGGCACGGCGTGCCAACCAGAACAGGCGTGGAACAGAGCTGGGGGAGCACTGACAATCTCCTCACCAGATGGCAATCCAGCCAGTCTTGCTGAGGGCTCAATTTACAAACAGCCCAATAACGTGGAGAGATCAGCAAATACAAAACACATTTTCTTAACTACGAACACATGGACCTACACACAGACTGATGAAAAGGCTGTAAAAGCACTGCTGTGCTGGTCTATGGCACAAATACTACTATTAGCACAACCACAGAGGCATCTCCAAAACCAGATGCTGTCATTCTTAGTGGACCGACTGTGCAAAGCAACCATTGGCAGAGCACTTTATTGCCATGCTTATCAAATTTGAGACAACCCTGAAAATCCTTTGTAGAACTGCAAACAAGTCCAGATGCACGTTCAGCTCCAGTGTGTTTCTGACTGTCCACCAACACAGAGGAACCACTGTTGGGCTTATCTCATTCTTAATTCATTAATCGCAGGCAAGGCTTCCACGAGCAGCGTGTGCCCCCAGCATAGCATTAAGGATTATGTTCACAGATACTCTGTTTAGACAGCACAGTGCTAAATCCCAGCAAATAATTTGGTCACTGAGATGTGTGTGGATCCCTTTAGGAGCAAAGCTGCTAAAACAATTATGTAATGACATGAAAAAGCAGTGGGTAAACTACACATCTTGAGTCTTCGCAGGCACAAAAGCTTCACCAGGCTCTTCTTTATCTCAGGTTTATTTGAAAGAAGCAAAAAAAGATCCATTGCTACCATACTTCTCCCATTAGGAACGTCAAACACTTACATCATTTTTCTTCTCATGCCACCGAGGAGCTCAGGGTAACAGAGGAAAATGCCACCATCTCCACGCAGCTCGTCAAAGCCATCTCTTCCTGTGACAACTACCAGCAGGCTGCGGTAGCTGAAGGGAATTTCTCACGGTCCAGAAAGGCTGCTGCAAACGGCCCCTCCATCTGCCTGCCTGTAGGGGAAGCTCCCAGGACAGCAGCTGGGAGCAGGTGCCCCTCAGCTGCTGCTGCTGTTCTGCTGCTGCTGCTGAGATTACACAAGTTAAACTCGTAGCAGGTGACAAGGGACCTCCTCAAAACTCTTTCAGAAGCAGCTTTCCTGGTGCCTGATTACCATGACAGAGGGAACCCAGAGTCTGAGGAGCTCAGCTGACAGCACAGCAGACCTTTGCCTCAGGCAAAGCAGAATGAATTCCCCTCCTTCCCCAGTCAATGCAATTTATAGCCCAGGGCCATGTCTCATTACTCCTGCCCAAGCCAAGGTTGTTGGAACTTCAGTGTCAGTGCAGCAACAGACTTGTTGCTTGCTGGCACTCCTCCTAAAGTAGCAGCCACAGTTTTATTTAGCTGGAAATCTGGTCTGCTGTATAAAGAAGTTTAGAAAGAAGGAAAAACGTTTCTGAAAAGTGGAGCAATACAAAGCAGATCTTATTTAATAATGTTGTGGTTTAACCCGGCAAGCAGCCAAATACCACACAGCCTTTCACTCGCTCGCCGCCTCCCAGTGGGACAGGGGAGAGAACTGGAAAAAAAAAAAAAGGAGAACTTGTATGTTGAGATAAAATCTATTTACTAAGACAGAAAAGGAAGGGAGAAATAACAGTAATGATAATTACATATATCTATTCACACACAAAACAAGTGATGCACAAAGTGGTTGCTCACCACCCACCAGTCAATGCCCAGTCCCCGAGCAGCAGCAGCTCCATGGCCAACTCCCCTCAGTTTTACAGTTTTTGCACATGATGTCACATGGTATGGAATATCCCTTTGGCCAGTTTAGGCCAGCTGTCCTGGTTCTGTCCCCTCCCTGCCCTTGTGCCCCCCAGCCCCCTGGCAGGGCAGTACAAGAAGCTGAAACTGAAGCGTCCTTGGCTCTGTCCAGCACTGTCCAGCAACAACTAGAACATTGGTGTGTTACCAACATTGTTCTTCTAAAGCCAAAACAGCACCATATCAAACACTACCAAGAGAAACAGCTCTGTCCCAGCTGAAACCAGGACAAATAATGGTAAAAAAAGACAGTAACCAGGAAAAGAACTGAGCTGTATCCACGAAGCAGCGCTGTTTACTCAGCAGCAGCATGGACAGGATCACACAGTTCATCCTTAATAAGGACAGTAGCTGGGTGAGGATGTAAACATTTGTCTCGATAATCTGTACAACTTGGATAATTTCCAATTTGTCTGTGTCCTAAATAAGAAAATGGCAAGATAATAATGCTGCATACCCATTACTGTGTTTTCCTCTAAATTTAATACAAGTTTCACACTGTCACAAAGACACGGTAAATTAAATAGCTTGGATAAGGCTTCTAGCTCAGCAGAAAAAGGAACCAAGCATGAAGAGAAACAATGTCCTAGACTGCAGAATGATGGAGTTCTGTGTCCAGGAGGTGTGATTACATTTCTCTTTGCCCATAACCGAACTAACAATCATTCTGCAGCCACAACCCCTTTGTGCTCTGTGCAAAATGAGCCACCACCCCAAACCCCCTACATGGCTTCGCTCTGCTGCCCGTGCTTCAGCTACAGGAAGAGCTGGGGCTCGCACACACACACATGGACGACCCAAGGTGGATGGCAGCCCCCCAGCGCTGCTCACGCTGACAGCACAGCTCGGAGCGACCATGGCTCACCCACGGGTGGGAGCAGCTGGAGCTCATGGAGATGGCCGGAATTTGCCCAGCAATTTAGAAACCACATTTCTGACTCTCAAAAGTTGCCAAAATGAGCCTTAGACAAAGATCATTCATTCTCAAAGGCAATGTAAATCTAGTCGGAATCATCTTTTAGTGTTTCAGTGCTTTTTCTAGTTTGTGTCAGTTTGTTGCCACCCGAGCCATGGGCCTTGTAGGAGGGCTGGATGGATGACAACGGCAGCCTTGCTTTTCTCCATTCCTTCTTGTGAAGGCCCATGCATGCTCAGGGCCTGATGAGCCACCTTCAGGAAGAGAAGAATTTCAGACTGAAGGACTGGAGGGTGACCCTGATTTGGGAACAGTTCAACACAAAATACATGAATGGTGACGTAAAATCTTCCAGGAGCAAGAGTCAGGATGAAAGAATTTTCATGGGTGAGTGGATTTTGGATTTATTTTGAACTGGGTTTCACTCCTGTTGAAAGATCAGAACATAACTGAAATGACAGAGTTTGAAACAGGATGACGTTCTCTGAGGACAGTGCCAGACCTCCCTCACAGGTATCTGAAAAGGAATGTGCTGCTCTGCCTCAAGACCGTACCTTCACCGCATCCCTTTATTTCAGCTCCAGAAGAACAGAGAAGCTGACTCCAATACCAAAGAGGACATTAGGATGCGACATTAATGAGACATTTGCTCAGCTCTTCTTTCTATCAGACTTCTCTGACTCCTATAGCTCTTTCATTACCTGGTCATCACCACCACTGCTTTTGTAATTCATCCAGGCTCCCTGGATGCTGCCAACAGCCTGGGCATCCCTCTCCTAAATCACCATGATTTTCATCGGATGATTAGGAAAACAAAACAGGGCTGGCTGATGCTGCTATGCTCTCAAATTCTGATTTCAAGGTGATTTGTGCTCCCTTCCTCCTTGGCTTGTAGGAACGGGAGGGGAAGCAGCAAGCTCTCTTTTGTGTGCTTGGAGCCAAATAAGGAATTAACTTTCCCAGCACAGTATCTGCTCTGAAGTGTACGGTACGTCAGGAGGACAATCAATTTCATGGTTCTCTAAAGCTGATTGAAACATGATTACACAGCAAGCCATGGGCTCTTCTTTCTAAGACTTGCCAGCTGCCTGTGCTTCTCAGGAACAATTACTACTGCAGGTGAATTCGGACTGCTACTGGGATGGACATCAGTTTCAATCTTATCAGGAAGTTTCAGACATTTCAGGGGACAAGACTAAAGTTAATTGTGCCCAGTGTTACACAAAAGGAATAATTTGAAGAAAGTTATCTTCTAATGAACAGGAATAAGTAGGTTAGCGAATAATCTTCCTCCAGTGCTGGACTTCAGAACTAAAGAATGCATTTTATGACTCCATGGATGATTGGGAACATTTTCTGTTTTAAAACTCAGTTTAAGCCAGAAGAAATTCTTCACTGTGAGGATGGTGAGACTCTGGAACAGGTTGCCCAGAGAAGTTGTGGATGCCCCCTCCCTGGAAGTGTTCAAGGCCAGGCTGGATGGGGCTTTGGGCAGCCTGGTCTATGGGAGGTGTCCTTGCCCATGGCAGGGGGGTTGGAACAAGATGATCTCTAAGGTCCCTTCCAACCTGAGCCATTCTATGATTCTACGATTATTGCTACTTGTGTTCCTCCCCAGCACAATAAATTCCATCCAGTAGATGGTAGGAAGTGAATGTCTTTTGTTCTCCCATTCGTGTACTAATTTTTTGGAAGAAGGTTAAGGCAAAGTTCAATGGCATTCCTGCAAGCCTTTGCAGCCTTCCATTTAAGGCTGGCAACAGGTGACAGACTAAAAGCCCTGAAGAATAACATTCCTTATTTAGGCACAGCAAAAGCACAGCATGTTGAATACAAAGACAGCACCCACACAAGAGAGGATACAACACGGTCCCACACCCAGCCTTCCTCCTCACCAGGCACAGGGACAGCAGGGCTGAGGAGTCTCATGTATTCTCCTTCTGGTCCCAACTCCTCCTTTCCATTCATATTTCCCTGGGACGTTATTGCTTTTTGTTTTCTATAAATAAAACTAAATTTAATGTCTATGAGAAAGGGAGGAAGAACAGAGTAGGTAACAAAGCAATTGGGAGTGCCTCAGTAATGTATTCAGGCCATTAAGGATTTCATTAGGTTTACTAAAAGGTCATTAATGATAAAATATCTTCTTTTATTTTACGTACTTTCTAAACATTATAGTCTATTCTGCCATTCAAGCCTGCACCCCACTGACATTAATTAGCATGCTATATATTAAAGAGAGTTTTTAATGAGCTGTTATTTCATATGATTTTATTGGAGAGCCTCATTGTTCAGTTTAATAGCAGAAAATGACAACTATAGAAATTGCTTTGATAGGACTGCAGCTCTGAGGCAGTTTTTCAACCCCCAGACTTGCTCCTCAGTTTGTTCTTGACGCCGAAAGCACTGCGTCATGCATCTCAGAGATGGTTTCCATGCTACACCTGCTGCAGTGGAAGCTGTGGGCAATGACCAAACCCCCAAAGACAAAGCAGTAACAGCAACATCACTCCAGCAGTCTGTTTGCCAGCACCACAAAGTCACAGCAGCAAGAACCACACAGGCATGAAATGCTTCTGCCACATAACAGATAAAGTATCACTCCTAGACGTTAAAGTAGCTGGTAATTGTAAGACCACATTTTTTAGTGATGCAAACACCAAACTATCCATTTGTACTTGTTTCCTGATTCAAGTGCCTGCCTTACCCTAAGTTGCATTTTTAAATTTCAGACAAAAGCAGTTGAAGAAGAAGCAGAGAGAGGAGCAAGGAACCCACACAATCCTCCTCCTGCTAAGATCTAGCAGCTGGCAGCACCCTGCTGGGAGCTGCCCCAGCCCTGCTCTCAGCGGCAGCACCTGGGCAGAAGGAGAACGGGGAGCAGGAAGAGCAGTGACAAATGGAGAGGGAAAAGGGAGAGGAAAGAGGCTGGTAACAAGAGTGGGACATGGGAAACTAAACCCCCAAACAAACTCATCCCGCCCACTGGGTAGCAGGATCGGAGTTAGAAGCCCAGGTCCAACACAGCCTCTACAGGGACAGCAGTACCATCAGTTTCCCAAAGGAACCTTAATGCCGGCAGCTCCTCTTGAAGGTGATGAGAATGTCACCTTGACTGGCTCCCCCTCTTGTACGCAGTTCCCCAGCTGCATCAGTTCACAGAACAAAGCCAATTCTGAATTTTTCAGGGCTACCTATTTTCTACAGTCAGCAATACTCAAGATGGAAGGAAAAATAACATCTTAGGAAGTAACCAGGTTGCTCCAAAACTAATGCTGCCTATTTGTTTCTGTGGAAACTACAACAGCTACAAAGAGCACGGTAACACAATTTGATGGAGCAAATTCTCAGCTACAAACCATTATTTTTCAACAGCCACCATTAACTCTGCATTTTTGCCAGTAATGAACAAGAGCCTGCATGCCATGCTCATAACAATCTGCACCAGTGGAGGTGACCACTGTTTCACAGCTGCTATGATGGTGTCATTGCTAGGAAAATGTTGCTCATGCAATCCAACCTCCACTGTGCTCACACCCACTGTTTGCTCTCCATAAACGTTCAGCAGTGTCAGGGAATGTCAGTGGGTGCCACTGTTCTGCATGGAGGAATTCAGTTCCACCCCTTTGCTCCATGCACACTCCCATCTCAGACACCATTGGGTCAGCATGCCCCTCTGCTGCCATCTGTCACACAGCAGCAAGATGGAATGGGATGTTGGTGGGAAGGTTCAACCTGGGCTGCCATCCCAACACCATCCACCTCTGACGTCATGAGCCGATGTAATAAAATAGGAGACATAACTTTTGGAGCAGCCTCATAGAAACATGTATCTGTATGTTTGCTTTCAAGTCAGGTAACTGTCCCATTTTGGTAAGCAAGCCATTGCAAGATCTGAATATGGGGCTGCTAAACAACTTTACTTGCATTACCACAACTGCCCAGGCACAGTGGCACTTGCAAATTCAATGAAAGAAATGGGGTAAAGGACCAAGTGATTTCCTGGATGAGCAATCAAGAGAAGCAGCGTGTCTGAATGAAGAAGGGACAATAGTCCAAAACTATTTTGTAAAAGAAAGCACTGGAAGGCAGAAGGAAGTTGCTCACAAATCTACAAAAGGATTTATTTATTTTTAATTTCAGCTACATTATAAAAAAGAATAAGTGTTGGGTTTCTGTTCTTATCATTTAGTTTGGCTTAGAAAGTGTAACACGCACACAAAAATAACTCAGTTCCTTCCTTAAAAAAAATTAAAAACGTTTTTTTTTGGAGCCAAACATGCTCTCTCATTTGCACTGGATTTATTTTGCTGTAAGTCTATTGGCTTCAAAAGAACAATAAAACGGTAATCAAAGAAATTGTTGTGCTCAGGGGACCGTGGTATGCTTTTATTTCTGGAAAGCTTGATCAAGCAGTTTTTTTTAACAGTTGATTCATACTATTTATAACACGAGTATGCTATTTACCTGGAGGTTGTCATACATTAAAAAAAACCCTGACATCCGAGTTTCTCAGAAAAGCCCCTCATCTTCTCATCGTGATGTTGCTGGAAACCACAGGATTTAAAAGTGCATCATTAACAGCTGCTTCCATGGGTGTCTGGCAAGTAACAGTGAGTGAGCAGCACACGATTAAGAACCCTATATAACCTGCAGAAGTTTGTTCAACAGCTCTTTAAGGTGCTTATTCAACAAATAAAAAAATAAAAAAAAATTCCCTACCTAGGAAATCATTCACACATTCCCCTGATTGTAAGGCTGTGTTAAGCTAACTGTGCCAGGCAGCAGGGCAGGCTGTGCCCAGGGGGGCTGAGCACCCCAGCACAACACAGAACCCAGGGTCTCACGGCTGACATGGCACCCAAACCTGCTAGGAGAGCCAGATGTACAGAGCCCCTCCATTGCCAAGATGAGATTAACAAACCACTGCCATCAGCACCATTCACCTTCCAAGCTCTGGCCTGCATCCTGACCAGGAGGAGCCCAACGCTGGCAGTGCCCACCCAGCCTGCCCACCAAGGGCTCAGAAAGCACAGCAGGCAGCAACCACACAGACAACAACTCCTGTTGTGCCAGCCCAGCCCTCTCCCAGCACAATTCTGCACAAAAATCTGCTAACTACAGACCTAATTCAGCTGTGCACATACGCACAGCTTTCCTAATGTGTAATCAAGAGGATGGAGCAGCCAGCAACAGAGCTGACAGGGCTTCAGACTCCAACAGATGATGCATGGCTGCAGTCTCGGTGCTAGTTCAGATTATTAAGGGATTCTTATTCAACATAACACAGATGCAGTACAACACTTATTCTTCCTATAATTGACTTTCATGGACTCTGGACAAACAATTTACTGCAGAACAAGGCACGGTATAGAAGCAGTGTCACCCAGTTGGGGGATGACTGCATCGCCAAATGCCCTCGCAGAAGGGTGAGAAAGCTACAACCACATCTACAATCCTTAATTGATCATTTTCTGGGTTTTGAGCACTTAACAGCGTCTCCTTGATGCTCTCTGAATGCTCAGCTCAACGCAGCAGCCAGCTGTGTGCAGCACGGGCTGCCCCCAGCACACGCAGCGCGCTCTGTCCCAGCAGCAACGTGCTCCTGCAGAACGCAACGGAGGAGCTGTAACGGGATTGATCTGCACGGGAACATTCAAAGCCACTTCTCACTGAAGGCAATTTGGGAGAATTGTCATCTTTCTACTGTTTTGACTGTGGAGCTTTATATAAATTGGTTGCAAGTTTTTGTGGTTGTTGCTTTCCTTCTCGAGGGAGCCATTTTTCATTCTTCTTAACCAATGACAAAGCCAAGTTCAGATTCCAACCCTTCCATCTTTTCCAGGAAGAGTTTATTTGCTACACCTTTTAGTAGGGAAGATGTTATTGCAAAGTGCCAGGTCTCATGAATAGCTTTTAGAAGGGCTCTGAACAGGAACACAACGCGCAGCGGATGGCTGTTCCACCAGGCCATGGCACTTCATGCCACAGTCAGCAAGCAGTGCCAGGGGTCACAGCCAGGAGAAAGCTGTTCCCGCTGTGCTGTCAATGCAGACAGTGCATCCCACAAACAGTGACCCTATGCAGGACCCTCTAAGAGGCAGTTTGCATGTAACGACCTCCCCTGCAGAGGAAAAGGGAGTCAAGTGATGGAGAAGAAACAGCACGTTGGCAACTGGAGAGATGATGAAGGGCAGGCTGCAATTTTACACGGAAATGCAGAGGATCTGCAACCTCTGATGTGCAATTTAAACTCAAATCCACTGGGATTAGAAGAACTAGCCTCCAAGCATCCCATTAAAGAGCTGAAATGGTGTACGAAAGTCCCTTATCTTATTATTCCTGGCATCTAAATAGAGATTTGCAGCATTTCAGAAACTGTGACTGAGAAAACGAGGTAGTTAGACACTGCAAATACATCCTTACCTTCCCAGGACCCCATGTGCAACCCACAAGGGACTTAAATAATTGTACAGATGAGAACATAAGTGATTACAAGACTGTGCCTTGCAATGTTTAAAAAGACAGTTTATTGTTGAAACATTGCCTTTAGGCATGGCTCTTTGATAGCACTTCAGCAGGCTGACAGTCCTTTTTCTACCCAAGGAGCAAAATATACTGCAGCCACACTTTAAATGCTTCTAGGATCGTAATGCACTGCACCAATGCCTCTCCCTGGTAATGTGACAGATACTTCAGACAGGAATCCTAAAGTTTCTTCATTGTCTTTGTTTGTTTGTTTGTTTTTCCTTGTTCCCCAATAAGGAAGAAATATTCTAAACACTGACAACTTCAAGAAATTGATCACACACACAAAAACACGTTTACAATGGTGAAAACCAAAATCAATTACCAAGAGCACCCCCGAGCTCTCAGCTGCTCAAATAACAGCAAAATGCAGCTACAAAAAGTTGTGTTTAGTTTACTTACATCGTATCGATTAAATACAAGTTCGCAAAAAATACCTGGGTCCACCTGTGTACATGAAGCACTTCCAGTTGGATTAGGGAACAAATGCCTGAGACAACCTCATATAACCTAAAAGCAGGAGAATTGAAGCTCCAAAGCTGGTCCATGACCTTGAATTTGATTGCTTGTTCCTGCATTCCAGTGACAGCACAGAGGTCTCTCCAGTGCTTGATGCTGGTTTGACTTTACACACACTTCGGATGAAAGAAAGAAATCTTTGTTGCATGCCTTTGTACACAAAGGCTTTGAAGCTGAACTCCCACATGAGTATGAGCGCCATTTGATTATTAGGGGTTTTAAAGCATAGCAGCTTTTACAGGATTGGTTAAAAAAAAAAAAAAAAGAAAAAAAAGAAAAAAAAAAAGATTGAGCAAGCTTTCAGCCTTCCAGGAGACTCAATGGGGGACAGGGCTTATGACAATACTGTCAGACTCTGCCACTCACAGCTCGCTCCGAGACAGCTGTAAAACACCTCCTTCACAAGTGGCACACGCAGAAACACCTCTGCAGAGCTCTCTCCCCAAACCAGTGTGCCAGCAAAATCCATTATCGCTGCTCAGCTACGTTTCTGAACGCAGATTGATCTACTTGTCTCCTCTAAGTACTCACACACCTTGAAGCCACCTGGGGACATGGCAGTAGCTAGAGCTCTTCAGCTTTATCCCCCTGCACTGCCTACCTGCAACAGCAGCCCTGCATCTCCCTGATGGCTCACCTGCCTGGACAAGCTGACACCCACTAACTCAGCACATGTTCATTACATCACCTGCCTTGCTGGGCTCCCCTGACATCCCCAGGACGTACGGCACCATCACTTGCCTTCTGCCTGGCTCACATCCTCATCTTCCAGGCACACCAGTTAACTGACTTCAGCTCCTGGAGCTTTCCGCGTTCCCTTGCAAGGAGCTGGAAGGACAGCAGCTTGAAGGATAAATATCAATCACAGAAGTGATCACAGAGTACACAAGTCAAAAAAAAAAAGGGGGGGTTCATTAAGGTCCTTCCATTTCGTTCAGGGTCTTTAGAAGTCATCAGTCATTATGAACTCAGAGATTCTGGCTGCCAAAGGACATGCTGAACATTCCTCTGCTGACTTTCAGCCCCGCTGGCGTGTAAGCAGTGTGTGTGCAAACTGCACTGGCAACGTGTGTGACATGGGAGCCTGGCTGGCAGGGAACTGCAGAAGGTTAGTGATCTGGGGAGAAAATCTGTCCCACAGAAAAGCAAGGGGCATGGAAGCAGAACAGAAAGTTTGCTTATTTGGAAGCATTCCAGAAACTTAGAAAGGTGGTTTTTTTTTTTTTTAGTTTTTCTTTTTAAACAGAACTAGAGAGAAAATACAGTACAGAAAATACAAGCCAGACCAAGATGATGATGGTACGGAAGGAACTATTAGTTTGGAGAAGGAAGACAGCTTTTTTGGTTTTGTTTCATTAGGAAGGTTTGTGCCAAAGGGCATTTGAGAGAGAGTCACCTGCACAATACCCGTGTGAGGATCCAGGCAGTTACTCCCAGGTGCAATGCAGGACTTGACATCGCTAGCTCAAATTCATAATGTGATGTTTCTTGATCTGTACCTTGGAGGGAATTTTCCTTTAATAAATTTTAGTAAGTTCTTGGGCTTGTTTCTCCCTAATGACAGCAACACAACTGCAGAGTTTCTAGATAGCTGCAGATCTGCCAGCACATCACTGAGCCCTCTGCTCCTGCTGGTGACAGAGCAGCGCTGCCAGCGCCGGCTTTCAGGAACTGTGCTCCCTGCAGAGACCTCATTAAAGCAGCACTGCACAGGTTCATAGTTTGACCTTTTTTTTTTTTTTTTCCTTCCTGTTGTAGTTAAAGCCTTATTCTTCTACCTGGATCAGTACTGCAGACCACAGATACCTGAAAGAACTGAAAGCCTATCACAGACTAACCACTAGCTTTTTCCTCTTCAACCAACAGGTCAGCTGAACTCTGTCAAAGGAGCTTAAGGCCATGATGATACTGAGAGATGACTGAAGCCTGTCTAAAATGATACTTTAGAGGTTATGACTAGTGAGGAATTACTTTAGCATGAAATTTTAAAATAATGTCCGTAGAGACAAAGTTTCAGGTTTAAGTACCCAGAGTAGGCTAGGGATTAAGCAAGCAATACAGAAGATGCAACTACCAGGGCAATACCAGAGGTTTCTCAGCATTCCTAGAAAGATTAAACTGCAGGTACCAGGGTGAGGCATTTCTCTGCACAGATCTATGCTTTATTTACTGAGCAATTTAAAAAACAGAATCTCCTGTTACTTAGAATAGGCACTCGTATTTCCTTGTTCAGCATCCTGACAACTCTGAAAACGCTCTGGCCTCTCTCCACATTGCAGGTAGCAACTGCTACCCTTATTTTTTTTTCTCCAGCTGGTGAACTCCACACACGTCAATACATTTGTCCCAGGGTTCCACAGAGAATGGGAATGTTCTGTATGAATTTCTGCGTTTCCTGACAAAGGTCAGGCACTCCTGTTCTCCTGGTATTTTTAAACACTTGGACTTTCATCCTTTTGGGGAGTAGGAAAAGTTGGAATTCACCTTGACTTCTCTTTGGCTTCAGCTGTCAAATATGCACAGAGATATTATCAGAAAAGAAAAGATCTGTTTGTGCCTCACTGAGACACGAGCAATGGTTTGACTCGAGGGCCAAAGGCACAGTCATGATGCATCACCACCCTGGAGGCACTGAAGTATCTCTATGCAGCTGCTCAGCCAGAAAAGCTACTTGGATTGCTGAAGCCCTTTCAGTGCGCTGAGCCCAAGGCAATATTTTAGAGGGAAACTGTCTCTTCAAAAATTAAAAGGAGTTATTTTTGCATCATTTGACTGGGATTACTTTAAATGTGTTCTGTTATAGGTCATGTCTGTTGCCAGAAAAATAATGCATCTGCAACTGATTCTATTCAGACCAATTTCTGACAAAATACAGAGAGCTTTACTACATAATTCTGTACACACGTACACAGGACAGCCTACTACACCTGCAAAACCCATGAAATTCCAAGGGTTTCCTCTAGTTCTAGACAGCTCACTTGCAATCTGCACAGATTTTTCCCACTGTCTCCACAATGACCAACAAAACACAACTCCCTACCTTAGTGAAAGATTACCTCTTGGCTCATTTTGCCACAAACACTGGTGCAGAATTGCTCCCCCATTCCTACCTGCCCTGAACTGGAAGACTTTTTCAGTGACAGCAGTAAACTACCTTGAATATTCTTATGTACTTTAATCAGGGTTGTTTCAGTGCCTTCTGAAATCTCTCAGAGCTCATGACTGGCTTAACCACATACGAAGAGGGCCCTATGGCACGTGTGCCTTGACAACAGTCTGTTCTCCTCACCTCATAGAGTGTAATGATGCCATTTGTCTCATTTGGAGGCTTCCACTGAACATAGATCTTCTCTTCAAAAGGTCCTCCCTGGATGGATTCCAGAGGAACAGGTCCAGGAACTGCAGAAAGAAAAACAAGGCAAACACAATGCTGTTAGAAGCTACCACAAGTTCCAGCTGCCACACGCATCAGAAGATACCAAGAGATCATCAGACAAAGTTCATAGCTGAAAATAAGAAATAAATATAATAGCAATTAAAGATAACCCTCAAGGCACTGTCAATATGAAAGGCCTGTTTTCAACTTTCGGTTCAAGTGGAAAAACAAAATCAGAGACCATGAAAATACAAAGCTGGCTCCAGTATGCCCTTATGCCCCCGGCAGAAAATCAGTGGTTACTTAAAAGGGAACTAAAGACCACATAAAACGAATTCATGAGTTTATCCAGTCAATCACCTGGAAGTGTTTTCCTTGCATAAACACACAGATTTATGTTTCCTGCTTCCACACAACATAACAAAATAAATATTTAATTTTACCCCAAATTATGCATTTATTTTTATTAACTCAAAAATCAATATTGCAGTATGTGTATATTTTCTAATTTTCTCTTCTGTTCAAATATTAAAATGCAAAAAAGCATCTTTTAAATAAGAACTTAAACACGTGAGCCCAGATCAACTTCACCTCAAATACAGCTATTTGCATTAGTGCAAACAACAGTAATTCACACTCTGCTGATAGAGATTCATGTACAGAAGGAGATTTAAGCAGTAATGTTTGCACTCCTCAGAGAACAGTCTCAGTGCATGAAGATCACAGCCCTGCTTGCACGTTTGTTGCACCACTGGAAAACCTCAGAGCGTGTCCTCGCAGCACAGAGCAGTAGGGCACTGAGACACACCAGCAAACTGGGCAGAGAACATCAGCACTGCCCACTGAGCCGTTTGGCAGTG
Organism: Penelope pileata; assembly: GCA_013396635.1. Lineage (NCBI taxonomy): Eukaryota > Metazoa > Chordata > Aves > Galliformes > Cracidae > Penelope > Penelope pileata. The sequence continues at coordinate 159,176 of WBMW01004895.1, forward strand.
CTGCACTCCAAATGGTTTGCACTGCTTTTCCCAAAGTCCTCTGAGTCACTGAGCTGGGAACATAGCCTAGGACTGTCCTTACCATGTAAAGGAGTGATGAGATTGCACACTGTTCTTTTACTCTGAGCTTCAGTGCAACCTTCTGATCATTTAAATGTCTCCTCTTTCCTGTGCTGTTAGACTGCCCAGGCCATTCCACCATCACAGAAATGTCCACAATACCCACACAACGTCCAGCAGCAGTTACAGGGAGCAGCCTCCTCTCTTTCATCCTCTCCCTGTTCTGGACTACAACACCCTTATGAAATAACATGTATTTCCAATACAGCCATGCTTTATCCAGAAATGTTCACCACTGGGTCGTTAACAAGCCTGCCAACCTGCTGCACCAGCAACGCACAGCTCCAGCACATCCGCAAGGAAGTAGGATTTGGCCTTCAAACACACCGTGAGGATCTGTAACAATGTAGGCAGTGCAGCCTCCTTCAAAAGTTAGTTTCAGTGAGCAATTCCAGCTCTTCTTCCACCTTCCTTGGCCTTCCTTGGCTCATGCTTTCCACCTGGCAACAGCTCAAGGCATTACACAGGTGGGCAAAGCAGGACACGGACACTTCTCTCTTTTAAAGGCTTCGTGTGCTCTCTCCTAAGACTGCAGTGCTGGGTATTTACATTTTGCTGACAAGCTAAATCTTGTCCATCTGCCTGCCTCCCATCAGCTACACAGGATGGAGAGGGTCTGAGGGCAGACTCATCCAGCTGCAATGCCAAAGGGCAGTTACACTCAGTAGGGAATATATGGTGTCCTCCCTCGCCCACACAACAGCAAAGCTCCGTCCACCCAAACAGCCAGATTGCACCTTGGCATAAAGATGCTATAGGCTGCACACCTTTATCAACATGAAAGATTGATTTCACTAGTTAAGGACAACGTAAGATTTATGTTTCATTATGGCTACAAGGCCAGCTAAAAATCCACCTACTCAAGCAAAATTTTAATGCAGTAAAAGATAACCAAATACACTTCTAAGCCTGACGGATAAAAACCCCGTTCATTTTTCAGAAAGATCTGCCATCCTCTTATGTCCCTTCTATGATATAGTGGATGGCTAGAGCCACTTGCAGCTGAGAGAAACTCAGGAAAGCAACTCCTTATGGCTCTGGCAGAGGAAGAACATTTCTTTTAACACTAGACAGAATAGAGGCTTGTAGTTTAGGAGAGTTCTTAGACTGAAATAGCTCAGATGGGATAATAACACTTTAAAGCTTTCCATCAGTACCTCTCAAAAACTGTTCTTTTGTATCTGGAATGGAAGAGCTAGCACCAAAAGAATTTAGCATCTGAGGCATATCTAATGTTACATCTAGAAGGTCAGCATTAAGAAAAAACACACTTTAGAAAGGAAGACATTGTAAGTCTTTGGGGAATGTGATATAAAGGCACAAGAAAAAAAGGTAACTAATGACAGAATTATATTTGCCCATATCATAAAGGAAGCTGCTCTGTAGGTCCTGGGTAGTTCAGAGCACAACTTCTACAGAATTAAACCTACTGCTGTTCAGTAACTGCTCAGAGCAGCGCTTGTCATTTTCCAGCACTTCAGGGAGCCCTGCCCTTTCAAGAACACTGCTGTGAAATGGAAATTATTTACACCTACAAATTTAACTTGCATAACACACATCCTGTCCAGAGAAGCCATTTATAAGTCTTGTGGGACAGGAGATTATGCTGTTATTTACAACTAGAAAATATTACAGTGTCCTCACAAAAAAGAAGCAAGCAAGCAAAGCCAACATAACTTACCATCCTCCTCAGTCTGCACAACCAACTCCTCGCTCTCCATCCTGCCCTCTGGGTTAGAAAGGGCCAGCCTCAGCCTGATGGTCATGAAGGGCCGAAGGCCTCGCAAGGTGTAGTGGGAAGAAGTCTGGATGAGTTCCTCTGCTTCAAATTTCTGCTGGTTGAAGACATACTGGTACTGGACTGTGAGGTTGTAGCTGTGGCAGCGGGTCACCGCGTAACCAAAGGGCTCCCACTGCAACGTCAGCTGCCGGGAGCGGATGTCAACAACTTCTACATTCTGTGGTCCGTGGACGGGATCTGTGAGGCAAAGAAGAAGAAAAAATAAATAACAAGAGGAATAAAAATTAATTCAACCTTAAAATATCCATTAATATGTCTCCTTCCATATTGCTGGAGTATCTGGGTCCCTCACAATTCTGCATGTTCTTGCCTTTCCAATGTAAAAGTGGTATCACTCATCTTCGAGAGGTGGAACAAAGACAAAAGGGAAATTAATGTCCAAGCCATAAATGTATTCTAACTCCTGAATCTTCAGTGTAAACCCTGTCACAAGGCACTGAGCAGAGGTCGTGCTTCCAAGCCCCGTGAAATGTCACTGAACCCAACAGCAGCAGCACGATTCCAGGAGTGTGGAAGTTGCACTTCCTCCACTTCCACACACGCACTCCTCTCCAATGTCTTGCTGAACGCAGCCCGAAGTGAGGCAAGGAAATGGCTGTCAGAAGAGAACTCAGGTCTCTCACCACTCCATTTAGCTGGGGGGCTCCTACACCCTCCTACCAACCACAGGCCCGCTCTGCTCAGAGGCTGAGGAGGGAGAGTGCAAGAACCTAGAGGGAGGCTGCCAGGCATCCTCCGCCCTGGTGCTGCCCCCTCGGTTTTTACCTCCTGGGAGCCACTCCTGGATGTTTTGGCAATGGGATATACGACTACAGACCATGCCTCTCCTTCTGTAGGTTTTCTGAGTCATCTCAACCTTGTGCCAATAAAACTTTTATTCCAGAGCACATCAATGTCTTAGCTTCAACAGTTTCATCATTCTTTATTATTCTTTCTACAGTATCTGTCTGAGGTAAAGTTTGAATATTCATGTCGAAGAATCATTTTCACCTGCTGTTCCTTAATTTATTTTTAACAGCATAACTCAAGAGCTCTGACTACAGACTCTGCCCTTTATACAAAATATAAATGCAAGTGTCGTTAGACATGCAGATATAACGAATGGAGGATGAGTTAGTGAAATCATGGTCTGAGATATCTCAGATGGTAACAATACCACACGTGTCACACTTTATCTGACATTTCTTCAACTGGGGCAACTCGTTTGCTTTTTTCTTCAATATGTATCTAAGCAGGGTAATTAGAAACTACATAATTTCAGTCTTATGTTTTATAGCACAATTTAGTGTTTTGTCCACTTCTAGCATTCTGTTCCTTTCATAGGTTGAAATCGGAAGTAAACACGTTTATGAAAACAAAAAAAAATGACAAGGACTCCAAAACAGAAGTTATGCTTTTCTGGGAAGACAGTATAAGTGGAGAAGAAGCCTTCTAATGAATCTTGAAAGAACAGCCAGGCTGACTTAAAGGTGCGAGCCAGAAACATACCACAACCAGCAGTATATTCCATGTTACTTCCAAAAATAAATAACAAACCACACCCTAACAACCCGCACAGTAACTGGCAATGGGAGAAAAGCTATTCCTGAAGAAAAGACTATTTGGAATATTTATATCATAAACATGCTTATAAATTGTTGCTGTAACAACAGCAAAATTGGGTCACCTCTGCTGGTGCAGATTGTTACGAGCGCAGCATGCAGCTCTTGTTCATGGCTGGTGAAAATGCAAAGCTGATGGCAGTGACTGTGTTGAAAAATAGCATTTTGTAGCTGAGAATTTGCTGTATCAAATAGTGTTATTCTGTTCCTCGTATCTGTTATAGTTTCCATGAAAATAAACAAGAGGCATTACTTATGGAACTTTCTACACAGCTGGATAACCTTGGCTATCGAGCTGGTGAAACAGCACTGTCCCCTTGCGAACCCGGGCTGCCTGTGACCAACGACTGCACTGCCTTACAGGTGTTTCTCAGCACCTCCCTGACTGATCTCCACAGTTCTGCCTGGCACTGAAATGAGACTGACAGGCCTGCAGTCACTGGGGCCTTCTCCCTTGGGACGTTTGCCAGCTTCCAGTCAACTGGGACCTCTCCAGCCTTCCCCCACATTCAGAACTAGGGCCATGGCCTCCCCAAGCCCAACACAGCCATGTTTTGGTCACCACGGCACCAAACTGCCATGTCTGGGTCACCAACGCACATCACAGCCATGTTGGGGTCACCAAGGGAACATCACCAGGGACCCCAACTGCCATGGAATTCTGATGTCACAAACCACTGC